>JAINUG010000217.1:785000-815000 GCA_029706075.1 Aldrovandia affinis
TCTTTTCCTGAGGCCAGGGCCTGTATGCATAGAGCTTCTCAGAGTAGGAGTGCTGATCTAGGATCAGGTTTCCCCTGTCCATATCCTAACCTTATGCATTATGAGCCAAAAGGCTAAACTGATCCTAGATCAGCAATCAAATGCTGAGACGCTTTCAGCATACAGCGCCCAGCTAGACCTCGCCTAAATGAGACCGCTAGACTGACAGCGTCATGTGCCAATGCAACGGAGTGAACAGGGGGTGGGGGTGCACTAAACGGAGGGGAGGGTCCCAAACTAAAACGTGTGTGTGTGGGGTTGTATACTGTTCGTACAGGCATTCAAGAAAAACGTACCAGTTCAGAGCAGTGCCAGTGGTGTCGGGTAACGAGCCAGTCAGCTCCATATTCCTAACATCTGGAGTTCCATCTCTGTGGTTGTCTGCCTCTCTTGGGTTCCGACTTGCCGGCTCATCATGAATATTCATGTGTGTGGGTGTGGGTGTGGGGGGTTGCGGTTGAAGACTGAGCATCCACTCTCTCTTGGCATAGCAACAAGGGCTATGCAGCAGCGAAGGCTCCCGTTGCCAAGGGGAAAACCTCCCACGGAATAGGGAAGTAGAGAGGAGAGCAGGAAGTACCTTAACGCATTAACGCTTCACCTAAGCGGACCGTTCACTTCAGAAACGAGGGAGTGAATAGGTAGGTTGCTGTTTGAAACAGTTAATTTTAATTTCATGTTAGATTTTTTTCCCCATTTTTCCCCCAATTTAGTGGCCAATTACACCCTCTATTTATTTCGATTTGCCCTCCGCACACAAACTCGCCGCTCGTCTCTACGTGGCAAGTCAATTCTGAAGAGGGCAGCAAACGTCGCTTCCTTCGAGACAAAATAAGACAGCCAAACACCGCCCCCGATCGGGGCTGCCCACCAGGGCCAGTCTGGTACAGTCGGGTTCCAAACCACGACCGTGATAGGCAGCTCACACTCATAAAGGACCAGCCAATACAGGTGCATTAGACTGAAAAATTTGGTTTTTAAATCATTTACATTTACATTTCGCTCTTATCCAGAGCGACTTACACAGCTTACATTTCTTTACATACAATCCATTTATACAGCTGGATATTTTACTGAAGCAATTCAGGTTAAGTACCTTTAGCTCAAGTAGTGTAGTGTCCCACCTGGGAATTGAACCAGCAACCTCTGTAACAAGTTCAGTTCCCTAACCATTACACTACACTGCCATTAGGGTAATTGTGAATCGTCAATCACAATTGAGGATCTTTGGCAAAAAGGTCTTGAGATATGGGGTTCAGTTAAGAGCGAAAGGAAACGTTCCAAGGTTTACAGTTTTAAATCAACAAGCTTTACTGTGATCATGTCCTTTAAACCAGAGGCAATAATCATGGTGCATACTATATATATATGCCGTTTAGCAGACGCTTTTATCCAAAGCGACTTACAGTAGTGAATGGATACATTTTCAGCATATGTGGCCCCAGTGGTGATTGAACCCACAACCTAAGCGTTGCCAATGCTGTGCTCTTCCAACTGAGCCAGACAACCGCATACTACAGTGTAACTACTGCAGAACTGTCACGAATAAAGCAATGAATTGTCCACAGCGTGAAAACAGGGCAGTTGAGTCTCGACAGGGGGAGGAATTTGTGTACCATAAATGGGCACATAAAGGCCACGTATATTCCAAGCCTGCGAAACACTCAGTTCAGAAGGCAGGAAGCCTGTTCAAACCTGCTCACAGCATTGCGGATCCCCCAGTGGTGACAGGAGGCATTGCAACCTTCAGTTCTACCAGGCCACAGCAATGACTATAAACTCGAAAAAAAAAAAATTACATCCTCCGTTATTGGGCAAAAAAAAAGTATAATTTGTTTCGCATGCAATCTGGTGCCAGATTACTTTTCATCTTTCAGTCTCGTGAGAAGGCCATCTCCTTCAGAGTTCATTTTATATAAAAGGTGTTAATAATAATAATACGTGTTAAGAAAACTTTGTTTTCCGAATTTGTTAAATGTGCAATATTAGTTCTCAAGTGCGTATCAAACAGGGATGATTTAAAACTTCCTTAATCTGCATAATCAAAAATCATCTTTAACCTAAATGGCAGTGTAGTGTAATGGTTAGGGAGCTGGGCTTGTAACTCAGAGGTTGCAGGTTCAAATGTAAACTGTGCTCTGGATAAGAGCGTCTGGTAAATGGCCCAAAATGTAAAAAATGTAAATGTATATACACATACACAACACAAAATAAATCAAGCCAGGCAGACCATGTTAAAAGTTTTTGCTGGAAAAAAATTTATTGTCATCAAAACATAGAAAGGCCTGTCCTCTAGAATTCAGCTGGTGGTTTAAATTAAACGACGGAGGCAATGCAAAAACAAAACAGGGACAACGGTAGTGGAAGGGGAAACAAAAAATTCACAGTACAGCAAATCCCACAACCTACTGATACAGGATGTGTCACCATGCCAGTCAGTATTACTTAAAAATAACTATCCAGTTCTGTCCATAATAATATTGCCATGTTTCCATAATTAAACACATCCAATGTATTCTGGGATCCGATGCCGAGATAAGAGGAACATGAATTTGCTCCATCGGGATGTGGATAACATTAAATTCCATTTTTTTTCTTCTTTAAAGTGCTATAAACAATAACTTTTTAACGAATGCCTACAAGATGTGAAAGAGTGCCCTGTCAAGGGAAACAAGCTCTTTGAAGTGATTTTAGAAACGGACTTAGCCCAAGGCGGGACACCCCCTCACTGCAGCCCTCGCCCTCTCCCTCCCCCGATCCTTAAAAGGCTGATGACATAAATGATCTCACCTTCTCCATTCAAGTATCTAAATCTCCTCCAATTACACCACAGTCAGTGTGTCATCAGTTTTTTCACTTTTCATTTTCGTATGGTCAAATTAACAGTTCTGTACAATTGTTTGCATTTACTTTTTATTTCATAACCCTCAGAAGACAAAAAATAAATCGATGAGAAGAATAATTTCTCAGCTGAGCAGTAGTTAACGTGCAGCACATTCATCTATTTTCATATTTACAAATCCCCCCTTCCCGACCCCCAAAAAACAAAAAAACAAAAAACAAAAATGTGGAATCTCTGTACAATATACTGACGTTCTTACAAAAAAAGAAAAAAAAGAAGAAAAAACAGGAAACCGGAAACAGGAAACCGGACTTGGGTAAACTGTCTGTGGCTCTTAGGACTCCAGGGTCACTTTGGGTTTTTGGTCGTCTTTCTCCTTGTCGTCCTTGTCCTTCTCCTTGTTCTTCTTGGACTTCTTCTTCTTGTGTTTGTGTTTCTGTGCCTTCAGCTCCGCCTCCGACTCGTTGCCCACCGCGTGCTTCTTGTGTTTCTTGTGCTTCTTGTGTTTCTTGTGCCTCTTCTTCTCCTTCTTGTCCTTCTTGTCCTTCCTCTTCTTGCGGCTGTCCTGGCTTCCCGCCGAGCTGCCGCCGCTGCTGCTGTGGGCGGGGCTTCCCGACCGGCTCTGGCTGGCGCTGGGGCTGCTGGCCCCGCCTCCCCGGGCCTCGCCCGCGGCCTGACCCCGCCCTCGCCGTCCGACGCCTCCTCGCTCTCGCTCTCGCTGTAGTCGGGCACGAACGCCGCCTCGTCCGTCTCGCGCGTCAGGTCGGAGGAGAGGCGCGCCGAGCGGGCGGAGGAGGAGGGGAGGAGCTTGGCTTTGGCGTGTTCCCCGCGCTCAGCCCCCCTCCTCTCCTCTCGTCGGGGGACCCGGCGCCCCTGTGGGGGTGGGGCGCCTTGTGTTCGCGCTCTTTAGCCCGGCCGTCGGAGTGCCGGTTGGCGGCGGTGGCCACAGCGCCCCCTTCCTTCCCGGAGGGCCTGTCGGCGCGGTGTTCGTCGGACGGCGGAGGAGCGGGCCTTTTGGGCTCCGGCCCGCCGCTCGAGGGCCTCTTGTCCCGAGCCGGGCTGTGCTCGGTTCTGCGGGACTCGGCCCCCGCCCCGCCCCTCTTGGCCCCCTCCCCGTCCCGGTCGCGTAACCTCGGGGGCCGCGCCGGATCTTTGGCCGAAGGGGGCGGGGACTCCTTCCTCTTGACGGCGTCTCTGGGTTTGGCGTCCTTGTACTTTGAGCCGGAATGGTCCCTGGCTCCGGCCCTGTGCTCCGGTTTCCTCTCCCCCGCTGTGGTGGTGGAGGACGAGGAGGAGGAGGAGGCGGCGCCGTCCTTGGCGCCCGGTTTCCGGGAGCCGGAGTCGGGCCTGTCCCGGGACGAGGACGAAGAGGAGGAGGAGCTCTTCTCGTTGCCGTGGTCGCCGCCGCGCTCCTGGTTCCTCTCCCGGTCCGAGCCCGCGGGCGGGGGAGGGGCAGAGGAGGAGGATGAGGAGGAGGGCTTCCTCTTATCGGGCCCCTCCCTGTCCGAACCTCCGCCCCGCCGCTGCGTTGCTCCCTCTCCTTGGCTTTCTCCCGCTCCCTCTCTCTCTCCCTCTCTTTCTCCTTCTCCCACTCTCTCTCCTTCTCGCGCTCCTTGTCGCCGGGCGTTGAGACCCTCGCCTGCTTCGCCTCTGGGGGTTGGGGGCCCTCGTCAACAACTTCCGCTGCCGTGACCGCCGTCTCCTTGGTGACGGAAGGTGGCCTCTCCGGCAGGGGCGAGTCCTTGTCCTTGTCGGTGGGCTTGGCCACGCCCTCGGCCGCAAGCGGGGGAGGGGCGGCGGTGTTTGGGGCGGGGCCGGCGGAGGAGGAGGAGGCGGCGGTAGCCGCCGTTGACTGGGCCGAGGCGCGCGCCTCTTCGTCGTCCGACTCGAAGTCCTCCTTCTCCCACTTGGAGCGCGGCACCTGGATCATGACGATCTCGTCCTCGGCCGGCGTGGAGCTGTCGTTGGTGTACTCCTCCAGCGTCTTCACCACGGTCTTCCTCACCTCCGCCTTCTCCTCCGGCCGCTTCACCGGGCTGCCGCCCGTGGAGCTGGTGCTGAAACAAACAAACAAACAAAACGTTTAACAATTTTTTTTTTTTTTTTTTTTACCTTTATTTTACCAGGTAGTCCCATTGAGATCATCGATCTCTTTTTCAAGGGAGACCTGGCCAACATGCAAATAGGTTACAGACAGAACATACAGTACACAACAGAAAAAACAAAAGGAAAGTGCATTTGGAAGTCAGAAGTAAAAATACCTACACACATTGACAAGTACCAGCTTGCCAACAATCTCTCTCCTGCTGGGAATTCAGTGCTTTTCTCACCAACTACGTATCATAATATAATACATTACTGGCCAACGTCACCCCAAAAAACCGCCCACAATTTAAATATTATTGTCCATCTCTCCACAAATCTACACAAGACAAAACAAACAGGTCTACATGATTTCAAAGCAGCCTAGAGTCTTTCCCAATGGCAGTTCCTCACAACTGATGTTAATTTGGGAAAGCAAGTTGGGAAGAGACACAAAACTCCATAGAAAGCTGCATTTCACAAATTTGTTTTGGGGGTGGCTACGATGCGGGGTCTAGATCTACAAACCGAGAGAGAATAAGGCTACAGTAATGGAAGAACATTCTTCCAACCAATAAAACGTTTCAAATTCAAATTACTCCCATCAGACCATCACTACAGAGTCCCATTGGCCAAGAAACTCATCTACAAAAATGTCATCCCCACGGCAATAACCCTATTAAACAAATAATATCACATGCACTTTGCTACTTTTGATAGCCTGTTACCTTTATGTTTTAGCTATGTCTGTGCTGTTGTCTTAAATGTTGCTGTTTTACGGTTTTATAAACCCGTGTCATTACATTTTAATTTTAGGCATTTAGCAGACGCTCTTGTCCAGAGCGACTTAGTTTAACATTTCTTTACATACAATCCATTTATACAGCTGGATATGTTTTTACTGAAGCAATCAAGTTAAGTACCTTGTGCTCAAGGGTACAACGGCAGTGCCCCATCTGGGAATTGACCCAGCAACCTCTGAGTTACAAGTCCAGTTCCCCCTAACCATTACACTACACTGCCGCCAATGTCAAAGACAATTTCCTGTCGTGAACGAGATAAACAATAAAAGTTTTCTAATCTAATCTTATAAATTGTTGCATCTTTACATCACTTTCGAAAGCTCGGAAACATCCTTGCCGCGTTCACACCTCTGTAGTTGAGAAGTTAACATTCCCGCCTCAGAATCGATGGAACATTCCGGCGTTAGCGCCCGGCCGCTGAGCACTGACCTGGTGTAGTCCACCAGCAGGGAGCCGGAGGCGTCGAGGGCGGCCATCTTCCTGCGGATCTTGCCCTTGGCTTTGTCCGGTTTGCTCTTCGCCGCTGTGTCGGGCGTCTCCACGGGCAGGAGGGTGGGCGTGACCTCACCACCACCACCCCCGCCCCCCCCACTGCCACTTCCCCCCACTGCCGCTGAGCTTCCTGCCGATCTCGCGGTTGATCTTGATCTTCCTCAGCGGCACGGGCTTGATCTCCTTCTCCATCAGCGGCCGGATGGCCGGCCTCTCCCTCTCTCGCTCCCCCCTCTCTCTCTCCCTCTCCCGCTCCCTCTCTCGTTCCCTCTCCCGGTCCCGCTCTCTGTCCGCCTGCTTGTCGGTCTCGGCCTTGGGCTTGGGTTTCGGGGACCCTTTGGCGGCCTCGTCCGCCCCGCCCGCCGCCCCTCCGCCGCTGCTGCGGGACACCTTGGCTGCGGGCGGGCCCGCGTCCTGCTCCCTCTCCCCGCCCTTGTCCTCTTTCCTCTTGCGTTTCTCAGGCTTGGCCTCAGCGGCCTTGGCGGACGGTCGCTCCTCGCCGCGGGCCGGCTTGTCTCCGTCGCGCCGGGGCTTGTCGTGTTTGCTGCCGCTGCCCGCCGGGTTGGAGTTTGCGCCGGTGGCGTTGGCGGCGGAGTCTTTAGCGGGCGTCTCCTTCTTGGCCCAGGCGTCGCCCTCCTTCGACGATTTCCCGTCCTGGTGCTGCTTGGCGGGTTTGGGGGCGGCCCGGCGGGACTGGGTCGAGCGGTCGTCCCTCGAGGAGGGGTGAGCCTTGCCAGAGTCCCCCTTCTGGGCCCCCGAGGGGTCGTCTTTGGGCTTCTTCGATGATGACGACGATGACGATGGCGGCTCGGAGCGGGGCGACTTGTCCCGGTCCGCGTCCCTGTCCTTCTCCCGCGACGACTTCGACGAGCTCGACGACGTGGTCGTCGTGGCGGCGGACGTCGCCGCGGCGACCTTGCCAGACGACGACGATGACGACGACTCTTTCTTCTGCGCTCCGCTCTGCTCGCTGCTCTTGCGCTTGGTCTTGTCGGCCTTGCCCTTGGCTCCGCCCTTGTCCCGGCGGTCTCGGTCGGAGGAGGAGGAGCCGCCGGCCTTGTAGGCTGGGGGCGGAGCCGTCCATGGGCTCGTCGCGCACGGGCGTGGCGTCGTCGCGGCTCGACGCCATCAGAACAGAGTCGCCCCCACCGCCCTTCTGCCGCTCGTCCTTCCTGCCCCCGCCCCCCCCGCCGCTGTCCTCCATCGAGTCCGAGTGGCTGAAGCCGTCGGCCCCTTCCTCGCCCTTCCTCTTCTTGCGGTGCTTCTTGTGCTTCAGGGCCTTGGGGTCGGCGGACGCAGAGGGCGCCGGGGGCCCGCTCACCTCCTTCTCCTTGGGGGCCTTCGGCAGCTCCTTGCTGGCCCCCCTTCCTGGCCCTGGCCCTGGCCCCGCCCCCTAGGGGCAGCCCGCCGTGGGCCTCTTTGAAGGCGAACTTCTCCTGGTAGGTCTGGGGCACGTTGCGTCCGCGGTGGGGGAGGGGCCCTCCGTGGAGGTGGGCGGGGCCGGGGGGCGGCGGGTATTCGTCGCCCCCCCTCCTCCCGCGGCCGTAGGGCGAGTTCTCCCGCGGGCGGGGCGGGGCGAAGCGCTCGGGGGCGAAGGGCTCGCGGCCGGGCCCCTGCCCCGGGGCAGGTTCCCGGGGGGGTTGTTGGGGTTGTTGTTGTAGTTCTTGAAGTACTTCTCGTACCACTCGCGGTACTCGCGCTCCCACTCGCGGTAGCGCTCGCGCTCGAACGGGTCGCCCTGGTCCACGTTGCGCCCGTAGTAGGCCTTGGCGTCGTAGGGCGGCGGCTCGCGGTAGCGGTTCAGGAACTTGCGTTCGCCCTCGGGCTGCTGTGGGGGCGGGCCGGGCTTCTTGGCCGTCGGGGTGTGGCTCCGGTAGCCGCCCACGGGCGAGCGTGAGCGGGATCGATACGCCCCGCTGCCCCCGGCCCCGTCGCGCCCCCGGTAGGACGGCGAGCGGGTGCGCGAGCGGTGGTAGCCGTGGGAACGGGATCGCGAGCGGTAGCTCCGGCTGCGCCCGCCACGCCCGCCCGGCGAGGGTACGGCGAGTAGGAGCGGGAGCGCGAGCGCGATCTCGACCGTGACCTCGACCGCGAGCGGCTGATGGAGCGCGAGTAAGACCGCGGGGAGCGGGAACGCGAGCGGGATTTGGAGTAGGAGTACGAGCTGCCGCTGTAGGACGAGCCTCGGTACGGGGACTTTGACCTGGGGGAGAGAGAGAGAGAGAGAGAGGGAGAGAGAGAGGGGAGAGAGAGGGGGAGAGAGAGGAGGGAGAGGGAGGGAGAGGGAGGGAGAGAGGGACGGAGAGAGGGACGGAGAGAGGGACGGAGAGAGGGACGGAGAGAGGGACGGAGAGAGGGACAGAGAGAGGGAGGGAGAGAGAGAGGGAGGAGAGAGAGAGGGAGGAGAGAGAGAGGGAGGGAGAGAGGGACGGAGAGAGGGACGGAGAGAGGGACGGAGAGAGAGGGAGAGAGAGAGAGAGAGGGAGAGGGAGAGGGAGGGAGAGATGGAGGGAGAGAGGGACGGAGAGAGGGAGGGAGAGAGAGAGAGGGAGGGAGAGAGGGAGGGAGAGATGGAGGGAGAGAGGGGAAAGGAGAGGGGGAGAGAGAGGGGTAAAGGGAGAGAGAGAGAGAGAGGGGGAGAGGCAGAGAGGAATTATTATTCTGGAGTTGATAAACTTAAATTAACCAAAAACAAAAACAAGATTTAAGGCTGATTCAGGGCAGCGGGGGGGGGCTGGGTTTCTGTTTTCATCTTAAAATGATTTAATTGGTCAATTAAACGCTGATTAACACCCTGTGGCTCTCAGAGGGCGAGAGTGAACACCGTTGCTGTACGTTTTAACAGGGCAGTTTCATGTGAAATAGTGTTTCGTTATCATTGTTGTTATTAACCTGGAATAGGACCTCCTCCTTTCCTTCTGGATCTTTCGGTACTCCAGAAGCTCTTTGGCGAAGTCGTTGGTGAATTCCTCGAGCTTAGACTTCTCCCTACCAACATATCGACAGTGCGAACTATTTTATCCAAAACAGGAAGGAGATAAAAGAAATCTGACAGTTAAAAGACACGTCATACAAGGGCACCAAAGGTCAACATTCAACAGCAAACACAAATAACAAAGCCCCGTTTTAGGGTCTAAAACATAACCAGTGCGTCCATTATACAACTACTGTTATTTCACACGGATCAACACACTGGTGAAGAGGCACACGATCTTTCATTGACCAATTAAGTGGTGAGCAACAACAAACACACAACACAGCACATCCTGTGGTGACCAGGGGTAAGAGATTTTATCTCTTACTGTGAAAAAATTCAACAATGAATACATTACTATATTAATATGATCATGAACACATTTCATAACGCATACATGCAAATACTAATATGACAGTTCATACATTTAATATTTAATAGTACATTTAAATGTTAACAGTGCACACACAAATATTAATATAACAGAGAACACATTTATTTCATAGCACACTCAAACATTAGTGTCACAGTGGATGCAGTTACTTAATATATGAAAAGTGAATCTAATAATAGTGTATTTACACATGAATGTAACTGAATTTAATAGCACATTTAGATATGAATGTAACAGTGAATGTAATAGTGCATTAGAATATGACTATAACTGAGTGTAATAGCACATTCACATATGAATATAACTGAGTGTAATAGCACATGTATATGTGCATATAACAATGTAATAGCACATTTATAGACGGATGTAAACATGAATAAGAACTTCTTACTCTTCCTTCAGTCGGCGCTGCTGTCTGTAGAACTCCTCCTTGGAGAGGAAGGGCGTGGCGCTGAGGGGGGGGATGGCGTTCCCCAAGGGGGCGGGGGTTCCGGGGGGCACCCAGGGCGCGGGCACATTGGCGGGGGCAGGGGGGAAGACGGGCGGGGGCACGTTGTAGTTGGCGGTGGGGGGCTGGCCGGGGGGGTACGGCAGGGGGTACTGCTGGGGGGCCACGCCCGGGGGCTGGGGGAGGGGGTGCTGGTGCGGGGCGAACAGCGGGGGCACATAGACGGGGGGTGCCGCCGGGAGCACGGGCGGGATGGGCGGGGCCTGGGAGCGCGGGGGGCGGTCGTTGTGGGGCCGGCCCCTCCCAGACCTGGAGGAACGAGACACAGGTGGAGAGGTCAGACCCTCCCCCGAATCCACCAAACCACCAACCAATCAATCGCCCAATCCATCCATCAATCCATCTAATCAACCAATCTATCCAATCAATCGCTCAATCCATCCATCAAACCACCGAATCAACCAATCTATCCAATCAATCCCATCGGACGACCTAATCAACCAGTCCACGAACCACCCAATCAACAAATGCATAAATTAACCAAACAATCCATCAAAAAAATCTATCAATCCATCCATCCATCCATCAACCAATCAATCAATCATTCCATCCAACAATCTTTACTTTTAACAGGTCGTTACACAGCAATAAAGACATTTTCCAAAGCATGAAAAACTGCAGGATCAGGGTTCGAACCACAGGGTAGAATGTGGATTCTACTGAAATTAAACTTCACCCCAATCCTGGTGGGAACGCACGCACGCACGCCACACAGCACACACGCGCACACCAGAAAGGAAAGGACACAAACACCCCAAACTCACATTTCCCAGGGGGGTCTTCCTCCTCCAGGACGAGGTGGGTTGGACCTCAGTGGAGGACCTGGACAGGAAGGAGAGTCAGAATATTCATAAACCAGCTTCAACACATGCTATTCATAAACCAGCTTCAACACACTATTCATAAACCAGCTTCAACACATGCTATTCATAAACCAGCTTTAACACATGCTATTCAAAACACGCTCCGTCTAAAATATTCATAAACCAGCGTTAACACACATTTCCTTCTCTATTCCAACCGTTACGGAACACCGAGTTATATCACCGTTAGGTCCATTTAATTCGCTCCAACGTGCGGCTTTCAAAGACGAGCACACTTGTACCTCAAGCTTGCGTGCACGTGCATATTTTATTTAAATACGGTTCGGTTCAGCAAGCGACAAACAGTCTTCATTCTAGAAGCTGTCACGCTACACACACAAGGCAGACGGACACGTTTAGGGGACTGAAGGGACGTTACGTCGAGGGGAACGCGGGAGAGGAGGAAGAGGAGGAGGGAGAGGAGGAGGAGCAAGAAGAGGAGGAGGAGGGGGGAGAGGAGGAGGAAGAGGAGTAGGCAGAGAAGAAGGAAGAGGAGGGAGAGGAAGAAGGAAGAGGAGGAAGAGGAAGAGGAGCTTACCGGGTCTAGGCATGATGTGACCGAGGGAGTGAGGCTGGCCCATGACAGGAACATGGTATCCCTGTGGGGCAGAAAGAGGAACGCGCTTTAGCTCCAAACGCCGCCTGGTGCACAAAGAGCAGCTTGGCGGACAGTCGACCGATCGGGGTCTGACGCACTCACCTTTGGAATTACCAGTGCTGGCAGCGGTGGATCCGGGGACACCATAACAGACGGCGGTGGACGCTCTACGCTCTCTGGCTCCCTGGAACATTATTACCCCGAGAAAAAGGGAGAAAAAAACATTCAGATTTACAGAAAACATTAACTTATTTAAAAAAGCAACTTGTTCATCTTAAACTGTATGAACGTGTGACAGCCAATTTGCCGGTAGTAAGCAAGACTTGATTGGTGGGGGAGAAAGTAGACCGTAAAGAAGTGGTGGTAGGAAAGGAAGTGACTGGAAGAGGAAGTGGTTGGAAAAGGAAGAGACAGGAAGTGGAAGTGGTTGGAAAAGGAAGAGACAGGAAGGGGAAGTGGTTGGAAAAGGAAGAGACAGGAAGGGGAAGTGGTTGGAAAAGGAAGAGACAGGAAGGGGAAGTAGTTGGAAAAGGAAGAGACAGGAAGGGGAAGTGGTTGGAAAAGGAAGAGACAGGAAGGGGAAGTGGTTGGAAAAGGAAGAGACCTGGCGGGAAACGGACTCACTTTGGCGGTGGCAGCTGCTCCTCCTGTTTGATGGCGCGCTGCGGAGGGGGGGCGGCGGGGGCGGGGCTGCTGAAGTTGGTGGGCGGCGGGGGGGCGTTGCTGGCCTGCGGCGGGGGGGGCGCTGGTGGAGTGTGGCGGGGCAGAGGGCTGGCGGGGCGCTGGAGTCTGGGGCGGGGTGGAGGACAGGGGCGCGGGCGCGGGCGCGGGGTGGGGGAGGAGGAGGGGGCTGGGGCGGCGGCTGGGGGCGGCAGCACTGGGGGAGGGGTGGCGGCCGCGGCAGGGCGGGGCACGTTGGCCATGAGGGGGTCCTGCTGCCGGGAGCTGGGGGGCCGCAGGGGCTGGACGGGGCGCTGGAGTCTGGGCTGGGCGGGGGCGGCGGGGGCCGCTGTCTGGGACGGGGGTTTGCGCATGCGCTTGGTGTAGCCCGTCTCGTTCTTGAAGTTATTCACAGCCTGGTTTACGAGAAAGAAGAGACAGAGCCTCGCGTTAATTACACATTTTACATTACAGGCGTTTAGCAGATGCTCTTATCCAGAGCGACTTACACAGTTTACATTTCTTTACATGCAATCCATTTATACAGCTGGATATTTTACTGAAGCAATTCAGGTTAAGTACCTTTAGCTCAAGGGTACAACGGCAGTGTCTGCACCTGGGAATCGAACCTGCAACCTTTGCGTTACAAGCCTAGTTCCTTAACCATTATGCTAACACTACACCAAACCCACCGAGTGGTATATTAAATTTTTTTAGGCGCTGGTTGACCGATTTACTTCAGTCAGGGGTATAAACTCTGTACAACACTGTCAAATGAGTCAATTTCAAGTCAACAGAATCACATCCTGCAACATATTGGAAGCACAGGCAAGAACGGCCCTTTTTCTCATATGGCGAATTTGATTTTGGTGCTTCTCTCTTTCTCCCTCCCCCAAAACTTACTTCGTTCCGTGTATAACAATTATGCTCCAGCTTAATAAAAATTGTTTTCCATTTACATTCAAAAAACCTCATGTGAACCAGTGACTCTCAATGGACAGTTGAACAGTAACCAATGAGCTCACAGTGACTGACAATGAACAGTTGAACAGTAACCAGAGGTGGGCCAAAGCCGGCCCTTCCTAGACTCACGACCTCCAAACTCTCTCAAGTTCAGAGGTGTAACCTGGCCAGGCGTAGTGAAACAGGGCAGGACGCCATCTTACCTGGCGCAGGAACTTATTGGCGATGAGCGCGTCGGGCGACACATCCGATTGGTTACAGGTGGGACAGGTGTGCTCCTCGGACTCCAGCAGGCTGGTCCGTATACCTGCGTGAACCCAAACACCCGTTTAATATCCTGCTACTCACCACTCATCACATTACATTACAGGCATGCTTATAAAATGTAAATGTGAAATGTAATGTGTGTGGGGGAGGTGTCAGGGAGGTGGGGGGTCAGGTCAGGGAGGGGAGGGGAGAGGAGGGGAGGGGAGGGGAGAGGGTCAGGAGACTCACAGTCGTCGCAGTAGCTGTTCCCACAGCAGGGTATCACCACAGCGTCCGTCATCAGGTCCTTGCAGATGAGGCAGAGCAGCTCGTCGGGCACAGGGTCCTCATCCTCCGACGAGGAAGACTGCTCCTGCGGGAGGAAGGGCGGCTTCTCCTTCTTCCCGATGGCGTAGGCCTCCCTGCATCACCAACAGGAGATTATGTTTATGATTTGGAAGTCAATTATACCCTGTATTTATTTAGATTCACCCTCCCCCCACAAACTCGCCGCCCGTCTCTACGGGGCAAGCTACTCACTGAGGCCGGCGATGATCTGCCTCCTTCGAGACGGAACTCACCGCCCCCCTTTCTGGAGACACCCTTACGTGCTTCACAGCGAGTTTGTACCGACAACCCTCCCCCCCTCCCTTAGGAGCAGACAGCCAAACCCCGCCCCCGATCGGGGCTAACGGCCAGGGCCGGTCTGGCAGAGACGGGTTTGGAACCACGTCCCCGATAGGCAGCCCACACTCGTACAGGACCAGCCAAATACGGGTGCGTTAGACCGCTACGCCTCAGAGACGCACACTAACACAAGTTACTGAAGTTGAGGACACTCCCCCCCCACAATGCCCTGGGGCACTCACGCGTCGATGGTGGGGATGGCGTAGCGGCCGGTGTTGGTGAGCATGGCTCCCTTCATGCTGGGGTCGTCCACCTCCATCATGAAGCTGCGCGGGATGCCTGTGCTCTTCTTTATCCGCTGCGGCGCCTCAAAGCTTTTGTCCTGCTAGCACAACACACAAGTTTGCATTGGGTCTCCCGCCAACATCGCCGCCGCCACCCCCCACCCCCAATCGGTCACCACCACCACCCCCAGCCCCCACCCCCAATCGGTTGCCTCGCGGGAAACCGAGGAACGACGGGAGGCAAGGTGGCTCATCTGATTTTTCGCGATACTAAAAACTACCAACAAAAAAAAAAAGATCGAAAAACCACCGTCCAAACAGTACACAGACCAACATTTTGTGTTTAGTTTGGGCAACTGTGAAACCATGTTAACGCACAGACACGGTCCTCCATACCATTGTACCTCCCCCCAAACACACACACACACACACACACACACAGAGAGACAGAGACAGATCTAAAATGTCCTCTTACCCCATTTGTTGGACAGTTTCGTATGTAGTGTCCGTTCTTCCCGCAGCGGAAGCAGGTATAGTTTGGAGGAGGGGGTCCCACGAGCTTCTTCATGTAACTAGTCAAACAGCAAAGAGGCATCAACACACCCGCCAAGCTACCACCAATGAATCCCCCCCATTATACATTAGATTATAGAGTTATATATATATATATACACATTTTAATAACCCCTACTCACTGTATGGGATCATAGTCATGGTTAGACTGGGACATCATAGCTTTGATTTTGTCTTCTTCGGATGCGTTTGCTTCGGCGAGGTTAGCCGTCTGTACGATAGGGCGATAACGGGTTCAAGTACAGGTCATGGAGAGTAGGGGGTGGGGGTTGGGGGAGGGGGACACACAAAATGGAAAACTACAGCTTACATAGAGCCAGCGATGTGCACGCACACCCCCCCCATCCTGTAAAGAGTGGGGAGAGACCCGCCCCCGCCGTGTCGCATCACGTCTCGTCACGTACCACCGTTGCCACGGAAACAAAAAGGGGCGGAGGAGGGAGGAGGAGAAGTGGACGGGACGGACGAGGATCCCCCAAAGCCGTTCAGCCTGTTAGCTGCTGGAAGTTCAGAGGTATCGCCCTGGTGTCTCAGGCCATAGCTGTGAACGAGCGTGGCCATTTTGTTTTCTTTCCTCCCGCAGTGGGATTAAAATCGAACACTGGTTTACTGCTTCATATGTCCGGGCTATCAACCGATATCGAGCTCGATCTTAAATTTTCAACTTCGGTACAATGCTGGGAGGATGAGGCTCAACCAGAAGTCCTTGCGCGAGAAGGTGAAGGGTCATTTCGTTAGGGGGAAGGGGGAAAATATAGCTCAAAGACTCAGTGATCCAAGACCAAACCGGAGTCCGTAGAACCACAGACGGGCGACTAAAACTAACCTCATACGCTGCTAGAAATGAAAACGGACGCGTGTTTAAAAACATGCTTGGGGGGGAAAAACAAGAACTCCAATGAATCCTTCTCACTGCATGGAACTGCGATGGCTCCGTACTTGGAATGCACAGCAATGTCCAAGGTCTGTGTAAATATTTTTCCAGATTTAAAGAGATCTGTAGTCACTGTGTCCACAGACGCCAGCGTGCGCCGGTTAAATCTTACCCAGTTATCCACTCGTACATAAAAACAGACCTACTGTTCAAACAGTTTATTGGTTGAACCCAGACACTCACATTTGCTTTGATCACAATATAACACTTTTTGTTTTACAGTGTGTGATTAAAGCTTTTTTCTTCTTCTTGTATATTTGCGCATTAACAGTGAGGGCAACAAGCATTATACGGTGTCAGTTTTTTTACATATTACAGTTCATTCACAGATTTGCAAGCAAAAGGTGTGTAAAACTGTTGCTTTAACATTTTAAAAAGTCATTAAATTAGATATAAAAACTATATTGCGCCAGATGAACACACAATGGGTAGAAGCATTGCATCCAGGCTACAGAAGCTCATGTTATATGGCAAACATGCCAGTACAGCACCCAGCTTTGCTTTCATGGACATTCATGTTCAAATAAAACCATCTGCACGGTCAAAACATGTTGACTTCACTGCTGCACAGCCGCAGTTTCAAGTGTTGCATATACAAGAAATACAGTTCTTAACTGCAAATGTATACATTATATTTTATTATATTTAAATATATGAGTATCTCTCTCGCAATCGTGGGAGAACAGTCCAAGGGAATGACTCATTCTTGAAATCTTCCTCAGGGTTATATATAAAAAAAAATATATATATAAAAAAATAAAAAATAAAAAGTGGACAAAAATGAAGGCATCAAAATGAAGGATTAAAAAAATCAGGAGCGTTCTGGCGGTTCCACAGCTGGGAAAAAAAAGGACCGTCCCGAAGTTCTGACAGGTGTGAGCAAAGAGCTCGGGTTGAATACCCCACCCCCACCCCACTTTTGTGCCACCCCATTCTCAAACCGACAGACATGGGGGGGCGTTCAAATTGTTTTGCGCTCTGACCGCAACTCGAATGTGACAGGACCGTGTTTACAAGACCAAATCGGGAGACCCCAACACTTAATAAAAAAAAAAAATATAGATATTTTTTTAAAGCATGGCCCAAACTCCTTTTTGTCACATTGCATTTCACAGCGCAAACAAAAGTCCCAACTCCTTACAGGATAAGACATGCACACGCTGACTGACTCTCACCACACTTCTAAAACATCACTGTTCCACATACTGTAGAGCAAGGGGGTGTGTGTCCAACCTCATCTGAGAAGGGCCGGTGTGGACGCAAGCTTAGTCTCCGACCGAGCGCTAAATCACCTGATTCGGCTCACCAAGGCCTTGACAGAAGACCAAGATCAGTTGAGTTGAATCAGGCGTGTTAGTGCCGGTCTAGAACAAACGCCTGCACCCGCACCAGCCCTTCTCAGATCAGACTGGAGACCCCTCTTGCTGTAGAGGATACTGCCCAGCAGAGCTAGCTAACACTCAACGAAGGTTGTGTGCTTAACGCGGGCTACGTAAATGGCCAAACACAGGCAATCTCAAGCCATTTTATCACAGTGGTGAGACATTCTGCTTCTCAAAACAAAACCCCCCAAAAAAAACCAAAAAACACTACCTGTGTCCACATTTCACTTTTCATATAAATTCTAAATTTTTAACATTTTGAAAAAATTCAACTGGCATAAATCAAGTATTTGTAAACTATCACTGGTCAGTATCCTGCCAAAGTCAGTATTCCATTGTGTGTGGGGAGAATACCCAAGTTTGAGAAAATATGTTACCAGAATTATTCTACCAATTTGACACAGTACAGGTAATTAAGGGGGGCTCGAGACAAGCATAGTCCCCTAAGTTTTGGGAGGTACTAGAACAGTCATTCCAACATTTTATGACATAACACGACCTTAAGGAAAGTAAGTCATGCCTTAAGACATTACGTTGCCATGTTACGGATTATTATTATGATGTGGTTCTCTGTGGCTCAGTTGGTAGAGCACAGCGTTGGCAACGCTTAGGTTGTGGGTTCAATTCCCACTGGAACCACATATACAGAAAAATGTATGCATTCACTACTGTAAGTCGCTTTGGATAAAAAGCATCTGCTAAATGGCATATTATTATTATTTATTAACAGCTTGGAGCTTAAAAAAACAAGTAATGTGCAGGTGGGACCACAACCAAACTATTAAAAAATACAAAAATAAATTAAATAAAACAGACAGGCGTCGCCTGCTGCAGGCCAGTTGGACAAACCCACAGAATTCAGACAAAACCGACACTGAGAAGCAAACTGACAGTTTTAATTGCAATAAAATCAGCAAAAAAACAGGTCTAAAAATCAAACATTGACAAGAAGCAGAAAAAGGTGTGGGGGGTATACCTTGGACAGCTGGGCCAGAGTAATAGAAGAAGCAGAATCATCGATCTGTTTTTGGGGGAAAGAATTAAAACAAAAACAAAAAAACTCAAGTTTAATGCTATGATAAGGCACAACTTCATGATCATCATAGACACACAGGTAATCCCCAAACCCAACCGACCTGTTTGGGTCGAGCGCTGTCGTTTTGGTTAGAACAGAACATCACGAGGTCATTTCACAATCGTGCCCTTTGAAGCATTCGCAGTTTCATTCAGATCTCCACACGGTTTCAGGACTTCAATCTGCCAAGTCGCTTCAATAAAGATGATTTTGCTTCCGGCTTTAAATCGGATTAAATATTTCACTCTTGGGTTATAACTCAACTGTACATTTGCCATACGTGTCTATTATTTACGAGCTGGCAGGTTACTCTGTTAAGGAAATAAATTAAGTGCTTCAGCGCATTTAAATGCTAAAAGCTGCATTGCAGCACCCAAACAGAGTACATACAAAGCTTGTAAAATTATTCTTTTTTTTTTTAAATCGCAGTGCGTATTGTATTCAATATTGCCTCGCCATGAGCCACCAAAATATAATGCAACTCAACACCACCATAAGACCCCGCCCCCAAAACCAAAATCACATTTCAATGGCAATTTTACACTCCTGCAAATCGGTGATTCTTGGGTTTAAACGCAGATAATACAATTACCTGTGGTGCAGGTGAGATTGCAATTCTCTCCCATTAAGCGGGTTTTAATCATTCTAAAAACACGTTTTAACAAAATAAATGACCCAAGTCAAATAAATTCCACAGCTCAGTAAAAGGTTGCATGTATAAAGATAGCTAGCAGGATCGTTAAACGGCCAGCGCCAAATTCAAATCTTCTTATGGGGTGCACCAATCACGGTCATTTAAAAATCGCGCTCGTCGTTTTAAATTCTATCACTCCTGCCGAGTGGCTATATCGGGCACCAGGTTACACTTGGCAGCAGAAGGGTTCAATTTGAAAGGCCGCGCGCGGTCGCTGGGGTTTAGCAAACTCAGAAAACGGCCTCGCTTGCGCAGACGAGACCCTCGGACGTGCCGTGTGGAAAAGGATGGGGTTGCGCTAGCTTCCACGCACTCTTCCGATGATATCACCCTTCCGTTGTGCGTGCGCACTCCTCGAACCTCACCAGTGCGGAACTCCGTAACAAGAGGGCCCCAAATGACTCACTCAATCCCACTGGGCAGGCGGTGGGAGAGAGCAACTGAGCAACAATTTCTCACTGAGCTTCCTCTCTCCGAGAAGTGAACA
The DNA here is from genome assembly GCA_029706075.1 of Aldrovandia affinis. Lineage (NCBI taxonomy): Eukaryota > Metazoa > Chordata > Actinopteri > Notacanthiformes > Halosauridae > Aldrovandia > Aldrovandia affinis. The sequence continues at coordinate 804,521 of JAINUG010000217.1, forward strand.
CACAAGGCCTTGAAAGATGGGCTCAGGAATTGTACACACACATTTTATTGACAGAAAAGGTTTTGCGTTCTGCATTGTACAGAGTACTGCAATGGAACTGGTCAGCGTCGTTTTGAACAGTACACTCGTCAAAATGCTCAGGAAATCAACCTAACATTAATGCTCAGTAGAAAACATCCATCCGGCCTCTTAATACTACGTATACTTGTGATAAGGCACTTAGTACGTTCAGGGTTAGGTTAATTCAAAAAGAAAAAAGAAAAAGAAAAATAAATGCCCAGACAACACTTGTGTGGTGGAAGAACAACATTTCCCACAATGCAGTTTTACCCCCCAAAAAACACTACAACAGTGAGAAGGTTTAAATACTTGAGGCAGACTTTTTTTGTGCTACTCAAAACCACTGAGGCTCAAACAATGAAGCAGTTTCAGTTTCTCAACATGAACACCCAAATTTAGTGTAAAGGTCAATTCACACCAGGTTCACCAGACAGTACCAATCATAAACATTTCTTATTTCAAACTTGAAATAAGGCAATGTTATATTGGAATACCCAAATCCAAGTGCACAAATACTGCCACTTCCTGCTGTAAAGACCAATTACAAAAGCAACTAAAAAAACTAAAAAAAACTGCCCAATTTCTGTGAACCACTGACCATATGGAGCAATCAACTATATACAGGGACAAATTGTTCTCTTAGCAGGTAAAGTTTAACAGGAAGTATAACCCTGTATATCAGAAGATTGCCTTATTTCAAGTTTGGAAAAAATGTTTATGATGCCAAGCGATCCAATAATCATTTGCAACAATAAGTTAACAGAATTAGAATCAGGAACAGCATATGCGGATTTAAATCTGTAGTTCTGTGTGTCTCAGTAGGTAGAGTGTGGTTCTGTGTGTCTCAGTAGGTAGTGTGAATCTGTGGGGCTCAGTAGGTAGAACGTGGTTCTGTGTGGCTCAGTAGGTAGAGTGTGGTTCTGTGTGGCTCAGTAGGTAGAGTGTGGTTCTGTGTGGCTCAGTAGGTAGAGCGTGGTTCTGTGTGTCTCAGTAGGTAGAGCGTGGTTCTGTGTGTCTCAGTAGGTAGAACGTGGTTCTGTGTGGCGTGGTTCTGTGTAGGTAGAGCGTGGTTCTGTGTGGCTCAGTAGGTAGAGCGTGGTTCTGTGTGGCTCAGTAGGTAGAGCGTGGTTCTGTGTGGCTCAGTAGGTAGAGCATGGTTCTGTGTGGCTCAGTAGGTAGAACGTGGCGCTGACAACGCTTAGGCTATGGGTTCGATTCCCATTGGGACCACATACTGAAAAATGTATGCATTCACTACTGTAAGTCACTTTGGATAAAAGCATCTGCTAAATGGCGTGTTATATCTGCACCTCTGTCTTTTCGCCAGAATATCATGCCAGTGATCACCTGCTGAGATGTTTGTGTCGAGCCTGGTGTGATGTGACCTTTGAAACACCCAAATGTTTCCTCTCGACCGTTGCGGCAAACACAATTTGTCTGGCAGCGCACTTTGCTTACAGGCAAGTGGCGACCGAGTCACAATGGCCTTGACAGACACGACTCTCTAAAGGATGCCATTGGTTGTTTGAGCCTCAGCAAAATGCTAATCTACCTTGCACATACAGCATAGCACACACAGGTAACAAGTTAGGTGCCTTTGGTTTGTTTGTTTGTGTGCCTTATCATAGCAAATTCCTTCAAACACAAGACATTCAGAAACCAGCCTGTGTAATACAATGTAAAATTAAAAAGGTATGACTCAAAACATTTTATTGGGGAACAAAAAAAGTAAATAAATAAAAACAACAGTGTTTACAGATGTGGCAGTTGTAGACAGACAAGCTTAGAACACGTTGTCATGTTCACCCATCACCCAACATGATCTAAACGATCGTACATTGATCTGTACAACAGAACGATATTCTTTATATGGCTTCTTTCCCAATATGGAAATACAGTGCACTGGCATGCACAAAAAATGTACAATTTACACAGTTTCAATAATGTGCAAATAGGAAATTAAATGCATTTAAGCAAAACGATTTTCACATTTTACAATGTTACAATATTCTACCACAAGAAGCTTACCACTTCACATGAATGTATTTTTTTATTTTATGTTTTTATACTAAATTGCAATGAAATATTTCGTATAAATGCTGGATAAACTAGAGCCAAACACCAAAGTAAAAAATAAAAGTTTGAGGTTTGTTTTACATACTGCTTTTGAAGGTCCACTTGGAGGCTCAGTGCGATCACTAAAAAACAAAATTAAAGGGGGGACAACAAAAAAAACAAGGGTCAACTTCAGTGACTCAAGCTCACCGTTTCTCAATAAGTTCTGATTAATATTCAGGGGTGTTATTTTTTTCCTGGTTAATCAGGAAATGTTTATTTTCAGATCATATACATCTTGTGGACGTGTCTATTACATAAGCATACACATTAAGAAATGTTGCACTCTTTGACAGCTGATAGCAGGAGAGAATGTTCAGCAAATAAAGCCAAATAGCCAGAGACAGTTGGCATCAGAAAATCACCATTTCCTGATTAATCAGGAAAAATCACATCCCTGAATATTACAGTTAGAAAGCACCAACAGAAAGTTTCAAAAAACAAACACGGGTTAACTTCAGCGACTCAAGCTCATCCTTTCTCAATAAGTTCTGATTAACATTACAGTTAGAAAACATGAAGACCCCTGAATTTAGCACCAACAGAAAGTCTCCGTTTGGACAGTGACTCCACTCATCTCAAATGACGATGCAAAAAAACTTTTTTGTGGAGGGGGGGATACAATTGGGGGGGGCTGGCTGGAGCGGGACGAACAAGAATGAAGCGCGTTAATAATGGTAGCTAGTAGTACTTACATGACAAATGTTTTGCTTGTAGATTTGACCCCACCAATTGGTATTCTTCGAATGATAACCGACGAGTTTTTGGGAATGAGGGCCCCATCGTCCGTGTACTCTGGAAAGGGGAAGCGCAATCAGGACTAATTAATTACACGCACCAAGTCAAACGCTCGCAACATCAAACAATAACCCATTCCGAGCACGCAGCAAAACGTCGCGTCAACGTGCAGCGGTAAATCTTAAATCCACAGCCCATAAATTAAACCCCCTTCCTCCATGCGCATCCCCAGTTGATTGCCTTTTATATTGCTAGGTGCATGAGTGCCAACGTTTTACGTCAAACATGTGGTAAACAGATTTAGAAAGAAGAGAGGAGGGGGTGGTATATTTGGCAAGGCTTTAACGGGTGACTCTGCAGGCAGCTGCCTCGCGAAGTCGTACGGCAACACATTTGGAAAGGCCCGCTAATGCCAGCTAACCAGTTGAGCAACAAAACAAAAAAAAGGCCAAACCACAAAATATATACATCGTTCTCTTAAACACTAGCTCTAAACGCCGTTTCCAGATACGATTGCGTGTAACAACTTGCTTTTAAAAGTTATTTGCAGGCCAGTTTATCTACGACGAAAACTAGTTAAGATAGGCCTCCCCCGAATCCCACGTGCTCAACATAAAGGCGGACACGGGAACAATAAAACTTCGCCAAAGTGAGCACACGTTGAGCCTTCTCCCAGCCACGGCCTTAAATACACCATTCGCTTCGCATTCACGTCCTTTATTCCATCTTGAACCCCATGCTTGCGATTTAGACCCACGCGTTTGTTGTAACTTCAGCGAGCAAAGCCTCGCTGGGACTCTGCCACGCTCGCTAACTAGCCCGTTCGCACAAGCCACGTTACCAACCTGCCATTATATTTAAACACCATTTGATACACGTGCTAGAAACCCCTTCCCTGCCCAAATACAACAACGGCTAGTGAAGTTAGTCAGTTAACATTAGTTAAGAGAATCGGCGATGGTTAGAACGACTTTCTGAAACGCTCAACCGCATAGCTAGCATCGGCAACTAAACGTGCGTAGGTTTCATAGGTAACGTTGGCATTTTAAGGATTAGGAGAAAACAATCCACGGCTTACCTTCTTTCGTCTGGGCGTTGGTGATCTGCAAATCGCAGTCGGCAGCCTTGAGTTTTTCGCGGCCCATGATCTGGCGCTTGAGGTCACTCAGCGTGATGTGCAGGCCATCAAACGTGACCGTGTCATAGTTGAGTTTGGACGAGAATTTGTAATGCACACAAGACATGGTTGAAGCAAATTACACTAGATCTGCCTGACAAAAAAAACAGCAATGTACAATCAATACTACTGAGGTTATTTAAAACTTGCCCCTTGGATAGCTAGCTAGATACAAATGTAGTTAGCCACTAGCTAGCTAAGCTACTTAAGCGTAGCTAAGCTATCGATACCATTATAGAGCTCTTCGACACAACCCGTCTGTGTGAGACAAGAACTCGACCTTACGGCTTAATTGGGAGTAGGAAGACTCAAACTATCCAAATTCACACAAATATTGGGAAAATGTAACCTGTACCAACTGCAAAACGACATTATCTCAAACCAATTCCATTATTTCAGTCCGTCACAGTATTGAACAAACACAGCAGCAAAGAATCTTCAACTTGCTTCAAAGAAAAAAAAATGTCCAAGTGCGTTTTAAATTAGCGAGGGTGCTTTTTCCGCAAAGCCTCTTTTTTTGCCAGCCAAAGTCCCGGTGCTGTAGCGATAAACCGTTTAAAGGACGACGCTTTCCTTCAAGAGTCCGACCAGAGGGAGCATTTCCATTGCGTGGTTTCGAAACACACAAGTCTGTCTTCGCAAACGCAGTCCCAAGAACGCGATAAAATTGGGTTTTTCGGAGGCAAAATATCCAGGCGAAAAAGTTGAACCAACGAAGCACGAAGTCCCTAAAAATCCCTCCAGACGTCCGTTGCGTTCACGTCCCCGTAGTGATAGCAAATTTCCAATGACTAGCTACACGGTACAAAGAAACAAAACGGGAAAGAGCGGCCTAAAATGGCCTCCCTTCCTCCTCACCAAAACAAAAACGGCTAGCGTGAGCTAGCGAAATGGCGTTTCTGTGCAATATTAACACCTCACATGCAACCCCCACCCCGGAAAAAACCCCAACAACCTTTATATGGATCAGAAACAACTATTTAACGGTGAACAACACTAACTATGTGTACTTATATTGCTAGCTACCTAACAATATATATATATATATATTTATTTTGGATTCTTAGTCGGTGCGTTCCCCGGTTCAACCCCCGACTCCGTGCGGAAAACTAATGGCGGAGCATTACAAGCAACTCCGGGGTTTCCTGCGCAAAGACACAGGGGCACGCAGGGCGTGGAGACGTCACATTTCAGCGCAGAGTCGTACGCACGCAGGGCGTGGCTACGTCACATTTCAGCGCAGAGTCGTGCGCGCGCAGGGCGGGAAAACGTCACATTTCAGCGCAGAGTCGTGCGCGCGCAGGGCGGGTAGACGTCACATTTCAGCGCGCAGGTGCAATTTGGAACCTCTTACTGCAGGGGTGCCCACGAGTGTTTTGGAGTATCTTGTTAATAGACAAAAAAGTGGACCTAATGATCAGTGTTTTGTTAAGCTTAGCCAAATTCTTTATCCACAAAGCAAAATTCATAAAGACCCCACCCATCTTCAAATGTTATCATAATGAAATTAAACTCTATGTTAAGTCCCTGAAAATGATGAAATCCAAATATGCTAAGAATGTATACTTATCATTAGGTAATATTCTGAACAGTGTACTGTCTTAAAAATAACACTTGTGTAGACAAATTTCAAACTTTTACGATGGGTATATCTGATTTATTCTGTACATTGTAATTGTAATTTATATTTTTGTTATTGTGATTTTTATTTTGTATTATTTTCCTCCTATAATCTCTCAAGTACTCATGTATTATGTATTATTTAATGATTCATTTTTTACTTTTTTTACTTTATACTTCTCTGTATGTCTGTTTAAAACGACGTACTCTTGGAATGTATATGTTATATTGTAATGAGTGCCTTATTGTTAAGATATCATTTTCGAATAAAATCATTTAAAAAAAACGAACATGTTGGTCCTGATGTCACTTAACATCAGGGCCGCGCACGTACATTTTGGGGGGCAGGGGCTCTGGAAAAAACGGCACAACCCCCCCCCGTCAAAAAAAGGTCGAGACTAGAATTACGTTCACATAACGTTTATTCCAGGAAGCAGTCTCCCTAATTTCCAAACAGATAAAACAGGGAGAGCTGCGAAGTGCTACAATAGATAGCGCTTTATAACATAAGATGAATGTGCTATAAAACGTAGGTGGTGTGCCTGTTCCGTGTATTCATGTATTGTCTATGCACTTTGGTGTAGTAATAATGTCGCCTATTGCACTAGTACACTGTCTGTGTGTGTCCACTGTGTGATTAACTACATTCCTACGCACTAAAGTGTGAATGACAATAAAGAAACTTCTGATTCTGAACAGGATTACAACAGCAGCAGCAGCGTGTGTGTGTGTGGGGGGAGGTGGAGCATGGCATTGGCAACGCTTAGGTTGTGGGTTTGATTCCCACTGGGACCACATATACTGAAAAATGTATGCATTCACTACTGTAAGTCGCCCTGGATAAAAGCGTCTGCTAAATGGCATACATATTATATTGTGTGTAGGCTATGTGTATGTGTGTGTACCAGTGTGTGTCTGTGTACCTGTGTGTGTGTGTGTACCTGTGTGTGTGTGTGTGTACCTGTGTGTGTGTGTGTGTGAGTAAACATCTGTATTGCGTCTTCCTCTCCCAGAACATCAACAGGCGTCGATTCTGTAAAATCATCCCTTCAAAAAAGCAAATATCCGGCTTCTCTTTGGTCCCTGATTTCCCTGTGTATGCGTTGCGTGTCAAAGTCCAGGTCTGGAGACAGGAAGTGGCTTTCTCTGTGCTTTGGCCTCAGATAACCCCCATTAATCTAACTCTGCTGTAACCAGTGGTGGGCGAAGTACACAAACCCTTTACTTGAGTAAAAGTACAGATACCCTGATAAAATATTACTCCAGTAAAAGTAAAAAGTCCTACATTTAACCCCATTTGCCTTTGAAATGTAGGGGAGTGAAAGTAAAAGTAAAAATGGAAATACTTACGCACAGATATTTGTATACAAATGTAGGCTACTTAATGTACAGTCATACATAAAAGTAAATGTACTTCCTTAGTGTCCACCACTGGCTGTGACGCAAATTAATTGTTGAAGTGGGAGGGGGTTCGCAAACAACTCATTGTTGCGGGGTCGTGGGCGGGTGTTGTGTGTGAACAAACTGTTGACGGGGGTGGGGGTGGGGGGGGTAATTAAATTTTTGATTAACAGTTCGGAATCCTGGATTAGCACGAGATATCCTGGATTGTCATGTCGAATGGCGGAGGAAATAGATAAATAATGACATCATACAGAGACACATTATATATTTTTATTTTGCAGACACGTTTGTCCAAAGTGACTTAAAATGCCATTATGGCGAATAACACCAACTGCGAATAAAAAAGTAACGAGGAAAATTACAAGCACCAGAGCAGAATAAATAATAGATAGATATTACTATAAATACTATAGATATTTACAGTAGCGTAAAGCCACTGCGCAGTTGGTGGAAGTGAGATAGTTGGACGATGCACTGAGTACCAAACCATACGTGATACACACAAAACATTACATTTACATTTTACGCATTTAGCAGACGCTCTTATCCAGAGCGACTTACAAAAAGTGCATTTGTACATGGTACAATCACTGTTAGTGCAAGAGATCGGTGTAGTAACACTGCAATAGACACCATTGTTGACAGTTGAATGCCGTACCTTACATTACATTACAGGCATTTAGCAGACGCTCTTGTCCAGAGCGACTTAGTTTCACATTTCTTTACTTACAATCCATTTATACAGCTGGATATTTGCTGAAGCAATTCAGGCTAAGTACCTTGCTCAAGGGTACAACGGCAGTGCTCCACCTGGGAATCGAACCTGCAACCTTTCGGTTACAAGCCCAGTTCCCTAACCATTACACATAAAGTACGTTTTTTAAATCACATTTAAATTAAAAAAATTGCCAGCCAAAGTCCCGGTGCTGTAGGCAGTAAATCGTTTAAAGGACGACGCTTTCCTTCAAGAGTCCGACCAGAGGGAGCATTTCCATTGCGTGGTTTCGAAACACACAAGTCTGTCTTCGCAAACGCAGTCCCAAGAACGCGATAAAATTGGGTTTTCGGAGGCAAAATATCCAGGCGAAAAAGTTGAACCAACGAAGCACGAAGTCCCTAAAAATCCCTCCAGACGTCCGTTGCGTTCACGTCCCCGTAGTGATAGCAAATTTCCAATGACTAGCTACACGGTACAAAGAAACAAAACGGGAAAGAGCGGCCTAAAATGGCCTCCCTTCCTCCTCACCAAAACAAAGACGGCTAGCGTGAGCTAGCGAAATGCCGTTTCTGTGCAATATTAACACCTCACATGCAACCCCCACCCCGAAAAACAACAACAATCTTTATATGGATCAGAAACAACAATTTAACGGTGAACAACACTAACTATGTGTACTTATATTGCTAGCTACCCAACAAAGGGACGCTCGCGTGCCCACTGTAGGCGCTTTCGGCGGTGGACAGGGGCACTCTGGACGGTTTGCGGCGACACAGTCCCATACGCAGCAAGCTGCGATGTACTGTGTGTTCTGACACCTTTCTATCGTAGCCAGCATTCACTTTTTCAGCAATTTGTGCTACAGTAGCTCTTCTGTGGGATCGGACCAGACGGGCTAGCCTTCGCTCTCCACGCGAATCAATGAGCCTTGGGCGCCCGTGACCCTGTCGCCGGTTCACCGGTGGTCCTTCCCTGGACCACTTTTGGTAGGTACTAACCACTGCATACCGGGAACACCCCACAAGATCTGCCGTTTTGGAGATGCTCTGACCCAGTCGCCTAGCCATCACAATTTGGCCCTTATCAAAGTCGCTCAGATCCTTACGCTTGCCCATTTCTCCTGCTTCCAACACATCAACTTCCAAGAACTGATTGTTCACTTGCTGCCTAATATATCCCACCCCTTGACAGGTGCCATTGTAACAAGATGATCAATGTTATTCACTTCACCTGTCAGTGGTTTTAATGCTGTGGCTGATCGGTGTATATATATATTTTTTGGATTCTGTAGTCCGTGCGGATAACTAACAACTCCGGGGTTTTGTGCGCAAAGACGCAGGGGCACGCAGGGCGTGGACACGTCACATTTCAGCGCAGAGCCGTACGCACGCTGTGCGTGGAAACGTCACATTTCAGCGCAGAGACTTTTCGCTCGCAGGTGCAATTTTCAACCGCTTACTGCAGGGGTGCCCGCGAGTGTTTTGGAGTATTTCCACGGTGAAATTGTGTTTTATACCGTATGTCACTTAACATCAGGGCCGCGCACGGACATTTTGGGGGGCAGGGGCTCTGGAAAAAAACGCACAACCCCCCTCCTCCTGTCAAAAAAGTTGAGACTAGAATTACGTCCACATAACATTTATTCCAGGAAGCAGTCTCCCTAATTTCCAGACCAAAAAAAGGGAGAGCTGCGAAGTGCTACAATAGATAGCGCTTTATAATATAACATGAACAACGGCAGCAAACAATTTACTCTAATTGTGGTGAAGGGATGTGTGTGTGTGTGTGTGAATTTGTGTGTTTGTTTGATGGGTGTGTGTGTGTGTGTGTGTGTAGGCTATGTGTGTGCGTGTGTGAGTGTGTGTGTGTACCTATGTGTGTGTGTGTGTGTGTGTGTGTGTGTGTGTAGGCTATGTGTGTGTGTGTGTGTGTGTGTGTGTGTGTGAGTGTGTGTGAGTAGGCTACCTGTGTGTGTGTACCTGTGTGTGTGTGTGTGTCTGTGTGTACCTGTGTGTGTGTGTGTGTGTGTGTGTGTGTGTGTGTACCTGTATGTGTGTGTGTGTGTGTGTATCTGTGTGTGTGTGTGTGTGTATGTGTGTGTGTGTGTGTGTACCTGTGTGTGTGTGTGTGAGAGTAAACATCTGTATTGCGTCTTCCTCTCTCAGAGTGTCGACAGGCGTCGATTTTGTAAAATCATTCTTTCAAAATAATAATAATCTAAGCAAATATCCGGCTTCTGTTTGGTCCCTGATTGCCCTGTGTATGCGTCGCGTGTCGAAGTCCAGGTCTGGAGACAGGAAGTGGCTTTCTCTGTGCTTTGGCCTCAGATAACCCCCATTAATCTAACTCTGCTGTAACCAGTGGTGGGTGAAGTACACAAACCCTTTACTTGAGTAAAAGTACAGATCCCCTGATAAAATATTACTCCAGTGAAAGTAAAAAGTACTACATTTAACCCCATTTGCCTTTGAAATGTAGGGGAGTGAAAGTAAAAGTAAAAAAAGTAAAAATTTGTATAAAAATAAATGTAGGCTACTTAATGTACAGTAATACATAAAAGTAAATGTACTTCCTTAGTGTCCACCACTGGCTGTGACGCAAATTAATTGTTGAAGCGGGAGGGGGTTGTTGCGGGGTCGTGGGCGGGT
>JAINUG010000217.1:820000-977500 GCA_029706075.1 Aldrovandia affinis
ACTCGTGAAATGTGTGTGTGGTTTTTTGGTCCCCATCTCTCTCTCTCTCTCGTTTCTCTTTAAAGTGTATTAATTCGCAAATCGTTTTGTAGGATGTGTTTTCATTTTTAATAATTGTGTTTGGTCTTTCGGCGGTGTGTTTTACCGCAGAGGGTATCACGGAATCTCTGATTTGTGTTGATCGCCGCTACACCCGGTCTTTTGCTCTGGGTGTACGTTACTGTCGTCCCATGTTTAGTGTGGAACTTTGGCTAGCTGTTTCTTAAAGTTGCTTTTATTAGCAAGGTTATTATTAGGCCTACTTTTGTCATTTTTGAATGTTGGAGGATCCTCTCTACATGCTAAAAGTTCGGTAAGATCACCAAAAACAAACTAAGAAACTTGGACATACTTTTTTCTCTCTCTTATTTAAAGAGCAGTTCCTGTATGTGGGGGGAGGCTAATTCCCAATGTGCGTAGCCTACACTCTGGATAATTGTTTGAGCAATTAATTAATAAGTAAATGTCGGGGTAAGCCGATGCTGCTGCCGCGGGCCAGTAGGCTAATACGCTCTTGATATGCTACAGAAGTGCGACTTCCCTTTCTCTCTGTCTCTGTCTCTCTCTGGGACTCCCCACGCGCCGGTTCGCTGGCCGTACCCACGGGGATTTTTGCGGCGGTCTCGTGGGCTACGCATTCTGTCAAAAAAAAGTGTTTCCAAAGACGGTAAAATGTTGTTTAGTGTTAATTTAACTCTAACAGAGTGTATTTGAGTCCAAGAGGGATCAAACGTACTCCGTGTAGCGTGTACTCTTTCAGAGTTTCAGACTTAACCACATTAGCCCAGTAGAATGATCAGCGTTATCTAATAGTGAATATGGCAAAAGTGCAGCAGAAAATAAACCGTGACTAAGTCTGCGTGGATTGATGGGCAGCAGAATGTCACAGGGCGGTGCTGCTGCATGACTCATGACGAGTCCAGAGTTCCCCGTGTTCCGTGCAGGTCAGGGTTTCCTCCGCGTGCCTGCCGTGCCTGCGTGCGTGCGCGCCAGGCCAGTGCGTTTCGTTACGCGACGAGGGACCGCGCCAGCGCGCGCGCGACACGGTACGCAATGCGTACGTGCCGTTAATCAAGGAGCGGCAGGAACCTTTATTGAGCGAGGTCACCCCAAAGTCCACTGTGGGCATGGAAACTGAATACAGTTCATATGCGTGTTATAACGCGCTGTATAGCTGTAGGCTGCACTCGGCGTTGTTGTGCTTCTGTCCACCGTAACGTGTAGGTATGTCAGACAACGTCAGATTTCGCCATTTTTGTGCAATTATAAGAATTCTTGGTCAAAAATGGCTGTTAATATACGCCATTTAGCAGACGCTTTTATCCAAAGCGACTTACAGTAGTGAATGCATACATTTTTCAGTATATGTGGCCCCAGTGGGGATTGAACCCACAACCTAAGCGTTGCCAACGCCGTGCTCTACCTACTGAGCCACTGTTGGTTCTGCTAATTGCTGAGTCCCCATAGCAACGACGGAAAGCGTCCAACCCTCGTTCCAGCTGTTTTACACTTAGGGTTAGGGTTAGGGTTAGGGTTAGAGTTAGAGTTAGAGTTAGGATTACCAGCTTGTCTTTGAAATTGACCACTTTAGCAGCAAATGCGCATGCGCGAGATCTGTGGCAAAAATAGGTTACTATCTAGCCATGATTGTCACAGTGCGTTGGCTGATTTGGGGTTGGCGGGGCATGCCCCATATACAATAAACAGTGAAGGTGAAGGTGGTAGTATAACTATGACCAACCACAGCGTTTGGCGGCAGATACCAGAAAGCTGGGAACAAAATCCCATGTTTGACCGCAGAGCTTGGTTATTGATAGACTGCTTGTGTGTGCCCAAGTCCACTTGAAATGGAGTTGGTCCGTCACTGAGTTTCGAACCAGGGAACCCAACGCAACAAGAGACATTTTATATTTTACATTTTAGGCGTTTAGCAGACGCTCTTATCCAGAGCGACTTACACAGTTTACATTTCTTTACATACAATCCATTTACACAGCTGGATATCCCCAGCTGGGACACTGCCGTTGGACCCTTGAGCTAAAGGTACTTAACCTGAATTGCTTCAGTTAATATCCAGCTGTATAAATTGATAATTGTAAAGAAATGTAAGTCATTTCAATCCCAGGTGGGGATGTGAGCCAGTGTGCACTTGAGAATGTTTCTTTGCCTGAATATTTCTCCAGTTGAAGTCAATTCTGTACAGCAAAATATTATTATTATTATTATTAAGTACTAAAAGTAAGGACCAACAATCACGGTCATTATAGCAGACTAACTGCTAGTATTTGTCATGTTATTTGTTGTATTTTAAACTTTGGCCTTCTTGGGCAGTTGTGACTTGTGGTTCTGTGTGGCTCAGTTGGTAGAGCATGGCGTTGGCAGCGTTTAGGTTATGGGTTCATTTCCCACTGGGACCACATATTCTGAATAATGTATGCATTCACTACTGTAAGTCGCTTTGGATAAAAGCGTCTGCTAAATGGCGTATATTATATTATTATTACATTATAGAAGTGATTGTTAACCTCAATGTGTTCCACCTGGTTAAATAAAGGATAAATAACTAAATAAAATAAGAAACGGCAGCAGAGTTGCGTTATCCAGGAGAGAGAGCCAAGGGGAAAGGCTTGTCACAGACGATCAGTGTTGTGTTTGTCTTTCTGTGTGGCTTGTCACAGACGATCAGTGTTGTGTTTGTCTTTCTGTGTGGCTTGTCACAGACGATCAGTGTTGTGTTTGTCTTTCTGTGTGGCTTGTCACAGATGATCAGTGTTGTTTCAAACACAATAGCACTGATCATCTGCTCCCAGCCACACACAAACAAACACAACAACACTGTGTGTATTGTTGTGTTTGTGTTTGTGTCTGTGTTTGTGTGCGGCTGGGAAGAGCAGATGATCGGTGTTGTTGTGTTTGTGTGTGGCTGGGAGGAGCAGATGATGTGTTGTTGTGTTTGTGTGCGGCTGGGAGGTGGGGTGAAAGGGGCGCTGAGAGGAAAGGTCGCTCCTTAGACAGCATTCCTTCCTGTTCGCCAAGTGATTCCGCAGGGGTCAGAAATGTGCTCTCCCTGGATGCTGTCCATCCCCCCCACCCCGCCCCCGCCCGCTGCACGCCAGGCTTTCAAGTGGCGCCCCGAACTCCCACCCCCCCTCAGATCCGAGCCCAAAAGGGAGCGCCCATCTTTTGTTTCCTCTCCGGGCGCGAGCCCATCGCATCCTGGCCCGTCTCCAGGCAGCTGTCTCCACGACGGCACAGAACGGGCTTTCACAAGTGATCGCCGCCCCCCCCACCCCCCAGCTCAACGGCATCATTAAATCCACACAATGAGTCTGAGTGCCGTCGGCTTTGTGCTAAATTTCCCCGCCGTTTGCGTCACCGTCTTACGCCATTTCTGGTGTTTGTGCTTGCCGTTTGAGCCACAATGGCCACCGTTGGGTTGAGCCGTCGTTGGACAGAACAACAAAAAAGAGAGGGAAAGAATGAAGGAAGGAAGGTGAGGAGAAAGGAGGGCTGCCGAAGTGGAGAGCGGGCCGGTTTGGTCCGGTATGTAAACGGCGCTGGTTCTGTAGCTCAGCCTCGCGTGCACATTGGCGTGAGGGAGGCGTGGTGAGGGGCCCTCCTCTATCTCACGAGCACCAACGCCATCCTGGAGCTCATCGGGGGGGGAGGGGGGGCTGGTCTACTAATAATGATGTAAGCATATGTCTTAGCTTGTTGCCTGGTAATTTATTCTGGTCTGTAATTAGCTGTTCACCCCGGGTGCGGTGGTGAAACACACACACACACACACACTGACACACACGCTGACACGCACACACACACACACACACACACACACACACACACACACACACACACTGGCTGTGGTCCTGGCTGCAGGCTGGCTGTGGTTCTGGCCAGTCCGGAGGCGTTTCCGCGGGCCAGACCGACCCGCCGAGGCCGCTTGCCAAACCCACAGATGTGCCGCGGAGGAGGGTGCACGCTTGAGGGAGAAGCACTGATCTGGGACCACTCACTCTACCCACATCCTAACCTGAACCATGAGGGGAAAAAACGCAAAACTGACTTCAGATCAGGCACTCGTGGGGGGAACTTGCACCTACAACCGAGGTTCACCTGTGGCGATTTGTTTTGAGAGCCTTGATTGGGCGTTTTGTATTATTTTTTAACTGGGTTTTTTTTTTTTTTGCTTTGCTTTTCCTCCCAATGTGAAACAGCCAGTCTCATAACCATGATGCCCCCTCTCCCACCACAATCAGGGAGAGCGCAGACGAGCATGCGCATCTTTTGCAGTCTGATCAGAACTGTGCAGTCACTGCCCCCCGAAACGAGGCGCTGAGACTGGCAGGTGAATGAGCGAATGAGATGTCATGACACCCAAAATGGGTGGGGCTACCATATGCTGCCAGTTACTCACTGGTCTGAGTAAAACTGTGTGAGTTTGTTGTGAAGAGCAAAACCTCTTGATTGGTTCAAAGAAGTCAGTGATTGACAGTTAACAATTTTTGGTTGTCATCACTACATTGCACTTCTGTACACTAGAACAGTGCCTCTACAGGATGCAGACCGTGGGGCTCATCTACACACTAGAACAGTGCCTCTACAGGATGCAGACCCTGGGGCTCATCCACACACTAGAACAGTGCCTCTACAGGATGCAGAGCATGGGGCTCATCCACACACTAGAACAGTGTCTTAACAGGATGCAGAGCGTGGGGCTCATCCACACACTAGAACAGTGCCTCTACAGGATGCAGAGCATGGGGCTCATCCACACACTAGAACAGTGTCTTAACAGGATGCAGACCGTGGGACTCATCCACACACTAGAACAGTGCCTCTACAGGATGCAGACCGTGGGGCTCATCCACACACTAGAACAGGTCTTAACAGGATGCAGACCGTGGGACTCATCCACACACTAGAACAGTGCCTCTACAGGATGCAGACCGTGGGGCTCATCCACACACTAGAACAGTGCCTTAACAGGATGCAGACCGTGGGGCTCATCCACACACTAGAACAGTGTCTTAACAGGATGCAGACCGTGGGACTCATCCACACACTAGAACAGTGCCTCTACAGGATGCAGACCGTGGGGCTCATCCACACACTAGAACAGTGTCTTAACAGGATGCAGACCGTGGGACTCATCCACACACTAGAACAGTGCCTCTACAGGATGCAGACCGTGGGGCTCATCCACACACTAGAACAGTGCCTCTACAGGATGCAGACCGTGGGGTTCATCCACACACTAGAACAGTGTCTTAACAGGATGCAGACCGTGGGGCTCATCCACACACTAGAACAGTGTCTTAACAGGATGCAGACCGTGGGGCTCATCCACACACTAGAACAGTGTCTTAACAGGACGAGCCACCTAGCAGGTGCACATCTAGCCAGCCTTGTGACAGCACCTCACTGCCCCCCCCTTCCCCCCAGCCATACCACGATACCCCCATGGTAATATCAGTCACTGTGGGGGGGGGGGGCAGTGGTGAGTTTTATCTCGTAAGCCACCATCACACATCGTTCGGCCAACTTTAGTGAGGGTAGACCATCCCTGACACAAACCCCCCACCCCACCAGGTAAGGGAAGGTCCTCACCGCCCCCCCCGCCCGCCCCAATCCACGTGCCGGGGAGGTGGGGGTGGGGGGGGGGCACGGTTTCCCTGGCAACGCAGGGAGAAACCATCCCAGGGCGGTATGTGGAGCAGCTGTCTGGCGTCTCGCGTTTCGCCGCGCTCCGCGGGCGTCCTCGTGTTACCTCTCTGCCTCCCGTTGTGCGGGAACAGAACAGAACAGAACAGAACAGAACAGAGTGGTTTATTTTTAATCCTCCCCCTGCGCCCCTGCGCCCCTGCGCCCCAGCGCTCCTGCTCCGCTGCTCGCTCCAGAAACATCGAACACTGTACTTCAGCTCGAAGTGATGACATCATCAGAAAGGGCTGCCGGTGGCTTCCTCGGAGAGCTGTAAAACAAATTCCAAAATAGAACAACTCTCAAACATTCCAGAATACTGAGAACACTGAGAGTTAGAGGTAGACCTCTGTGGTTCTGTGTGTCTCAGTAGGTAGAGCGTGGTTCTGTGTGGCTCAGTAGGTAGAGCGTGGTTCTGTGTGGCTCAGTAGGTAGAGCGTGGTTCTGTGTGGCTCAGTAGGTAGAGCGTGGTTCTGTGTGTCTCAGTAGGTAGAGCGTGGTTCTGTGTGGCTCAGTAGGTAGAGTGTGGTTCTGTGTGGCTCAGTAGGTAGAGCGTGGTTCTGTGTGGCTCAGTAGGTAGAGTGTGGTTCTGTGTGGCTCAGTAGGTAGAGTGTGGTTCTCAGTAGGTAGAGCGTGGTTCTGTGTGGCTCAGTAGGTGACAGTAGGTAGAGCGTAGGTTCTGTGTGGCTCAGTAGGTAGAGCGTGGCATTGACAACGCTAGGTTGTGGGTTCGATTCCCATTGGGGCCACATATACTGAAAAATGTATGCATCCACTACTGTTGTTGCTTTGGATAAAAGCGTCTGCTAAATGGCATAAATTAAATTAAATTATTCACTCCAGAATAGAACACTGAGTTAGGAGTAGAACTCCGGTATAGAACACTCACTCCTCAAAGGGTCAGTGCTCCCTCGCGCCCCTGCAATGCCCCTGCCCCGTAGCCATGCCGCCCATCACCCTGGTTACGGCGGGACAGGCCCGATCCATAATGAGGATGATGATGGTGGTGAAGATCATAATTCTCCTTCTTATTATTTTTATTATTACATTAGTTGCATTATTTATGTGCCGTGGAGATTAGCTTTTTTTCAGAGCGACTGACTCAGCTTAGATTTTTACATGCTTTCCATTTTTACAGCTGGGTGATATACAGTAGGCTATCTGAGCAATATATTGAAGCAATGCAGTATATTCCGTGTCCCACGTGGGACTTGAACCCGCAAGAGCAATAATTACAGTGGCTATACTATACTGCCGCGTGTATTATCGTAGTAGAGATACCAACGAGAAGAAGAAGAATAGCTAATGAAGAAAATGTTATGTGTCCTACTCCACACGTGTTGCAAGAGACATCAAACCTAATAAATAAATAATCATTTGTATTGATAATATCGTAGGAGTACCGAGTTAGCTGGGCGATTTGTTTGAATTAAAAAATACGTTAAAATTCACCGTATGCATTAAGCAGGAACTTTCACACAGGGTAATGTTGTTTTTTATCTACCGTTTTTGGAAACTTTGCACAGAAACGGCGCCTTAATTTGTTGTTGTTGTTGTTGTTGTTGTTGTTGTTGTTGTTGTTGCTTTTCCGAATACATTGCGAGGAGCTACTCCCCGAGCGCGCTGCATTATTGAGCGGCCGCGCGTCACGCCGCCAGTTTGCGGTGCGCGCTGCCGCGGCTAGAAGTGGGTCGCGTCTGCAACGCGATCGTGCGCATTAATAAGTGATACTCGTGCGGCGATGTGTCCTGACCAAACGAGTGAAAAGGAGAGTATATATGTGTGTGTGTGTGTGTGTGTGTGTGTGTGTGTGTGTGTGTGTGTGTGTGTGTGTGTGTGTGTGTGTGTGTGTGTGTGTGTGTGCACTATTAAACACGACACTGGAAAACCACAAAAAACCCACTGAAAACATGGAAGCTACTGCAGACCGAGTAGACGATGAGACGAGGCTACGCCTTCAAGCTGCGTGCGGTATATTGCGCTCACGCGTTTCGGTCCGGGGCCTTGCACCCTGCTGAGCGAGCATGTTTCCGGAAGCTTGTATCGGCGACACCCGAAGCCTGTGAAAACAGGCAGGTGGGGGCACCTTCAAGGGGGGGGTGGGCGTGCCAGAGCGCTGCATTGCCATTGGCCACAGCTGTCTCTGCAGGACACGAAGCTCAACAGAGAAGGATTTCCAGAGTAGTAATAATAATAATAATAATAATCAAATCAAATCAAATTGATTTGTATAGCGCTTTTCACAATTGAATTGTCACAAAACGCTTAACAGAGGGGGAACCCAGGCATAGACCCCCCCAAAAGCAAGCCTAAAGGCAACAGTGGCAAGGAAATAATAATAAATGTTCATAATCTGGTTCTGTGTGGCTCAGTATGTAGAGCATGGCGTTGGCAACGCTTAGGTTGTGGGTTCGATTCCCACTGGGGAACACGTATACTGAAAAATGTATGCCTTCGTTATTGTAAGTGGCTTTGGATAAAAGCGTCTGCTAAATGGCATGTATTACATTATTATTCATAGTAATAATTGTATTAATAAAACCATCAAGACAACAAAAGATGCTAACAAACAGTGTACAGTGTTGTCAACAATGCAGCTTAAACGCTTAGAATAAACTGGGGCGATGGAACAAGAGAACAGGACCCGGGCGCTCCTGAGAGAAGGGTTACGATTGGTCGGTCTGCCACCTGGCCAGGTGGGGGTGGGGGGGGGGGGGGCGCTAGAAGAGTCGCTGGAGGTGTGATTTCAACTCATTGGGGATGAAAACCTGGGTTCACCTGGGAGTTCACCGAGTGGAGATTGTCACAAAACGGAGCTCCTGAAGCTTAATTTTCAAGTCCCCCAAGCGAAGGAATTCCCGCAGACCAGCACGCAGAGAAAGATCGCTGTGCGGCGTTAAAGAGGCGGGTTTGAGCGGCCGCGCGGGTGTCTCCATGGGGAACGGAGGCCGGTGCAGCCGCTCGCGCGAGACCAAAGCGCTCGTCATTAATTTAGCGCGGCTAATCGCCACATTAACGCGCGCCGTGATCAGTGCGTGTTTATTTACATCTCCCACGGAGGTGCCGTCACACCTCTCCTGACCTCCACCTCCCTGCCCCCCTGTGGACCACTGTGACACCACCAGAGCATGCGGCCACTCTCAGTCTGTGTTCGAAACCGTTCCCTATTCCCTAAATAGTGCACTATGTAGTGTGTTCGCCAATTTGTTCAACACAATATGTAGTGCACTATTTAGGG
Source organism: Aldrovandia affinis (assembly GCA_029706075.1). NCBI lineage: Eukaryota > Metazoa > Chordata > Actinopteri > Notacanthiformes > Halosauridae > Aldrovandia > Aldrovandia affinis. The sequence continues at coordinate 828,981 of JAINUG010000217.1, forward strand.
AATAGGGAACGGTTTCGAACACAGCCTCAGTCTCTGACAATCTGATTGGCTGCGGTGTTGGGACAGGATAATTCAGGTTCGGTGATTGGCTGCGGTGTTGGGCCAGGATACTTCGGGTTCGGTGATTGGCTGCGGTGTTGGCCTAGGATAATTCGGTTTGGTGTTTGTTTTGTTTTTTAGTTTTTTCTTGATCCAGTTTAAACCTCGTGTTCTGTTAACCAACAAACGGATAAATGCCATATAGGTGTTTCTGGCCCAACATGGCCCTTGTTTTAAAATGCCCTTGGTCTCGAACTTAACTAACATGCTTAGACGATACAATTAAGCTTACATCTGCTAAACTGGCTAAAACTGGGAGAAACTGAACCTGATTTGTAATGAATGTTTAAGCAAGGCAATGGATTCTCTGAAGTTCATCCGTAAGAGCAACATTAACATCCGAATTGAACAACAATGAGCTCAAGATATTTCTTGTCATTGAGCAATACCCAGGGTTACAGGGGCCCAGCCTAGACCTTCAGGAGCTTGTTCTCTCTCTCTCTCTCTCTCTCTCTCTCTCTCTCTCAAATTCAAGTTTGCTTTATTGGCAGGAAATGCATACGTAGATATTGCCAAAGCATACAGGAGCTCTCTCTCTCTGAGTTCATAGTTCTCTCTCTCTCTCTCTCTGCGTTTGTATTTCTTTCTGCATTCATAGTTCTCTCTCTCCTCTCTCTCTCTCTCTCTCTCTCTCTCTCTCTCTCTCTCTCTCTCTTCAACTGCAGTCCTGGCTCCCTGCCCCCCCACACACACACACACACACACACAGCTCCTGTAAGGTGTTTAATGCGTCTGTGAGAATAAACAGGGCAGCACCGGGGGGTTCCGTTCCAGCACCTGCCAAAGGAACCCCCCAGTGAGTGGAGCCTCAGACCGGAGCTGACAGGAGTCCAGTTACCTCCCCGTCCCACAGCGCACGAGAGATACAGGAGCTAACCAATCAAAGGACAGGAAAAAGAAGCCCTTTTTAATCTGCTGTAAAGTGGTACGTGGAGCGGGAGTGGGGGGGGCCACACTGATCCACCGCCCTGTAGGGGGGGGGGGGGACTGTGGCGAGAGAGCTGTGTAGCTCAGCGTCTCGCCTTCTGCCCCCGTGAGCTGGATGAGCAGAGCTGTGTTTTATTTATTGCCCCCACTGGCCCCCGGACCCCCTGCAGCCCAGACGTCTGCCCCGAGGGGGGACACAACATGAATATTTAAATGAGCATCTCAAAATGCGACTCAGAAACATATCTGCATGCCACTCCGGGTCTCCTGACAACCGATTCCCCCGTGCCTGCCCCCCCGGCCCCCCCCACGACGGGAGGAATCCGATCCTTCATCACACCCTGAGCCTGTTCGGCTGTTGCCAAGGAAACGGGCATCGCACCAGCCCACTGCACACAGGGTTGGCTTTAATGAGTGTGTGGCACGGTGCCAGGACCACACCCTCTCCCTACACACACACACACACACACACACACACACACACACACACACACAGACATACACTACACTTACATGCACACGCACACACACTCACACACACACAAATACACACACACACACACAGACATACACTACACTTACACACACACACACACACACTCACACTCACTCACACACACACACACACACACACACGTGCACACACATGCACGCACAGACATACACTACACTTACATGCACACGCACACACACACACACACACACACAAACACATATCCCCCTCTACCTTTTCTATTCTCTGACACACGCTCTCTCTGTCCCAGTCTGCATCAAACTCAATGTGACCTGACTGGTCTGTGTAAAACTCTCACGGGCTCTGTCCAAACAGGCCTTCATAAACCATGTACATTACTGAGCTTATCGCTGAAACTGGAACCGCTGGAAACCCCCCCTGTGAGCTGAGGGATGAATGCAGGTGATCTGGTCCGTTGGTTTCTGTCGGAATCCTGATGAATCTAACTCTGACTGCAGTCCAGCGTGTGTTAGAAGAGTAAACAGGGCCCTGCACCAGTGTGAGGAAGAATGGAACGTGAGGAAGAGTCCCGTAGCTCAGTGGGTAGAGCACGGCACTGGCAATGCCAAGGTTGTGGGTTCGATCCCACGTGACTACATGCCCGTCGTTTGGGACGGTAAAAAATATGAGGTTCTGACTCTCTGTGATCATAAAAGATCCCATGGTGCTTTTCAAAAAGAGTAGGGTGTTAACCTGGTGTCCTGGCCAAATTCCCAACCAAGACAATATATATATATATGGAATTGATTTATTCCCTCCCTCCTCGCCTCTTCGTGTATCTGATGTGTAGGTGAGTTGCCCCCCTATCATTGTAAAGCGCTGTATAAATCCAATGTTCAATGCGTCCCTCTGAGTGGAGCGGTGAGGAAGAGTGGATGTTTTTGAGTCGGAGGATATGCAGCGGGGGAGTGGGGTCAGTGCACAGGCACCGGGCCCTGCTGGAGGTCAGGGGTCAGGGGTTACCGCAGGGGGTGGTAGACGAGGTCAGGTGACCTCTGACGAGCCTGTCTCAGCAGCGTTTGACTTGGGAGAGTCTGGTCCTGACCACGTACGGTTAGACGGAGGGAGGGAGGGAGAGAGAGGGAGAGAGAGGGAGAGAGAGACGGAGGGAGGGAGGGGAGGGGGGGGGAGGGAGAGAGCTGCTCTTCATCTCAGGTACCTACACCTGCACCCAGAGGGGACAGGGAAACGGGACAGTCATTTTTTATTTCTATATTTTTTTAAATTCGTTTCAGATTTTTTTCAGTTTTTCTCCCAATTTAGTGGCCAATTACACCCTCTATTTATTTTGATTTGCCCTCCCCACACGAGTCCGCCGCTCGTCTCTACGAGGCAAGCTAATTCTCCGAGGGCAGCGAACTCTGCTTCCTTCGAGACGGAATTCGCCCCCACCCACGTTCAGGAGTCACCCTTATGTGCTTCACGGCAGACCCGAGCCGGCTCACCCTCCCCCTCCCCCTGGGGCGGACAGCCAAACGCCACCCCCGATCGGGGCTGACAACCAGGGCCGGTCTGGTTGAGACGGGTTTCAAACCGCTTCCCTGACCGGCAGCGCACACCGTATCGGACCAGCCAAGATAAGGTGTGTTAGACCGCTACGCTATCCGCCGCCCCAACAGGATGGTCGCTTAACATCAAGGTCATAAGCCACCTTACCGGTCTCCCACGTGGTCTAGTGGTTTCAACGTCCGACGCTGGCCACGAAGACCGGGGTTCGATTCCCCGTTGCGCCAGAGTCTGCTCTGGCCGGGAGTGCCATCGGGGCGGCAATTGGCTGTCCGCCCCAGGGAGGGGGGAGGGAAGCCGACACACACAGTTCGCTGCGCACAGGAGTGGTTCTGGGGTACCGGAATTATAGTTGACAGCACGACGAGTGTTGTCTCGGAGGAGGCAGCGCTTCGCCATTGTCACCGCCGGTCACAGGACTACAGCAGCGAACTACGAGGGAGGGGATTGAACTAAGCACAGCGGGAGTAATTGGCTACCAAATTGGGAGAAAAACGGGGTAAAATCGGAAAAATAACCTTACCACGTTGTTGTCGAGGTCAGTACCGTTGGGTGGGGGTTGTCCGATTGGGTAGGAGGCAGAGCCTAGCAGCTCACAACCGCTCTGCCTGGAACGTTTAAAGAGATGGATTATGGGTAATGACCCCCCCCACCCCTTATTTTGCATTTCCTGCACTTCATTCCATCTCCATACCCCTTGGGAGTTTGAAATTCTCCCGACTGCCGGGATGACAAGTCCGTCTCCCAATCCCTTCCTCCCTCCCTCCCTCTTTCTCTGTCTATCTGCTGTTTGATTGCCAGCACCTAAAGACGGAAAAATCATGGCTCTTTTGAAATGCACGCATTCTGCCGAGAGGGGAGGGGCAGGGGTGGAACATCAGGTGTGTGTGTGTGTGTGTGTGTGTGTGTGTGTGTGTGTGTGGGCTGGTGTGTGTGTGTGTGTGGGCTGGTGTGGTGATCACCAGGGAACCTGTGTTCTAACATCACTGCTGTTGAATTTAAGGAGAGTTTCTGTTTGGCCTTGAACTACTCCCACCCTGGCACTGCAACCGTCCTCGGTCAATTCGGGGAAAAGTGTCCTTTGACGTGTCCCTCTGAAACGTGTCCCACTGAAACGTGTTCCACTGCAGCCAGCCACCACTTGTTTTCACTCCGCGTTTCGTTCGCCCAGTGCAGCGCTGTGAGCCAGGGGAGGGGGGGAGGAGGAGGGGGGTTAATGTTGGACGCAGGGGGTGCAGAGGGCTCTGTAAATGGCCGCAGTCTGCTCCACGTGAGGATGATGAATTCCCTGCAGGAGCGCGCGGCGTGTTGATGAATGCTCGCGGGGGGGGGCGGGGGCGGCTAGCTGGCCCGTGGAGACGGGGAAAGGTAATTGGTCGGAGGCCGAGCGTAATTCCGCCCGGTCTGGACAAATCCATTTCACAGCTGGCGAATTTTCCTCTGCTTCCACCCCCCCCCCCCACCCCGACTGCAATAAGACAGATTGAGATTGAGTATAAAGAGAGGGCTCGCGACGGCGGGTAACGGCGGTACCGCGGGAGACGGCTGAGCGATCGGGTTTAAAGGGCGCCAGCGCACAGCTCCTCGCTCTCTAAACTGAACCGAGGCGAGGCTGTAGTTTATGTGCGCCGCGTTACGTTCCGCCAGGATTCCTGTCAGAGACAGAAGGGGAACGAACGACGTGTGACAGTCGGGAAGTCACGGCGGCGACATTTTACACCCTCGGCAGCCCGCCGTCTCAGATTTAACAGCAGAACGACACAGTTTGACACATTATTTTTAAAAATAATTCTAATATTAAATCATACGTCTTACTTGTGGGGTGCTTTACTAGACCCAGACCCAAGGTCACTGTGGAAAGAGAGTCAACTAATACTCACATGACAGCCAGATTAATACATTGTAGTTGTTTTCAAAAGTGTGCTAATTTCATAAAGCCTTGAACCTGATTGAAATTAATTACAGGAACACTTTGTCACGTAAATCACAAACTCACATCAGTGATGTATTTTTGGGTATGCGCTTGCTTTTTTTAATTTTTTATAAAGGGTTTCGTACAAAACTAGCACGGCACCGGCAGTCCGATACTCGCGTGAGTTCACGTGCTCGTCTGTCTCGGTGCGCGTGAGACTCCGGGTTCGGCGCGTGTCGGGAAAGCGAAATCAGCCGCGTTTGTGTCTGGGGCACGCGGGTTGCGGGACCTGCGGTGTTTGTCATGCGAAGGCGCGCCTCGGTCTGTACCCGGCGCACAATGGAGCATCTGCGGTTCCCAGGCGGGGCAGGGTGGGGGGGGTGGGGGGTAAAAGACCTACCCGCCGACCAGACTGTTCTGACCCCTGTTCACGCTGCAGGGGAGCTCGCTAAAGCACACCGCCCGCGCGCGACCCCACAGAGCAGGGGGAGAGCGCGAGGCAGGGAGGGAGGGAGGGAGACAGAGGGAGAGAGAGAGAGGGCCCTCGTGATCTTTCACATAAAAAAAAAAAAAAATCAAAATTGTATTTCACTTTCTGGACGTTATGTGCGCATCGCTTACGTGCATGTTTGTGTTCTTTTTCATTGATAAAGACGAGGCATTTTAAAATAAGGGCCAGTGACATCTGCTCTTAGAATATAAAACTGGTTGTTTTGTTGTTGTTTTCTTGCCAATAAATCTCATTTGAAATGAATTGCATGTAGAGGGAGAGAGAGAGAGTGAGTCTTCAACCTCTCTACCCAGTTCTCCTTCGCTCAATATTCACACTTCATACAAGATTAATTTTCTCCCACTACAGGCAGCCAATGGGCATGACCTCATCAGTTCAGTATCACATATCCCCGTTACTGAAATGATTCAATCTCCACTGTACCTTAACATCTCTTGCTAGGCCTCTCCCTTTCTCTCACACAAAAAAAAAAGAAGTTACTTCTTTTTTTTTTTTACTTGTTTAGTGAATAGGGAAGCCATTGTACCCTAAAAAGAGTTCTCAATGTTACACAGGTAGCTGCCAAAATTAAAGAAGCACTTGAGTAAATGAGGGGTTCTGGGGCTCTGTTATGGTGTGGGGTGCATTTTCCTGGCATGGTTTAGATCCACTCAACGCCTTACAGGGCAAGGTAAATGGCGATAAATACAAAGCCATCCTGAGTGATCACATTCATCCTGTGGTGAAGCATTTCTCTCCTGACGGGAGTGGTCTCTTCCAGGATGACAATGCCCCCATCCACAGGGCACGAGTGGTTACATTACATTACAGGCATTTAGCAGACGCTCTTATCCAGAGCGACTTACAGTTTACATTTCTTTACAATCCATTTATACAGCTGGGTATTAACTGAAGCAATTCAGGTTAAGTACCTTTAGCTCAAGGGTACAACGGCAGTGTCCCACCTGGGGATTGAACCTGCAACCCTAACGTTACAAGCCCAGTTCCCTAACCATTATACCACACTGCCTGCCAGAGTGGTCACTGAATGGGAAAAATGTCCCGGAATAAAAGGGGGGTGAATAATTATTATACCCACTGCATATATAAAAATGAAGTTTAGGATATTACTTTAATTTGGAATATTGTTGACACGTGGAGCCTCGCGCCCTGAACTAGCACCAAACTCGCACGGGCTTGTGTAACCGGGGAAACGAACAGCCAATCTCAGCGATCACAGGACCTGCCCTCAGTGCAGGCTCAGCTGGCTGTGGCCGTTGTCACGGCAGGTTGACACCGCCGCGCTTCCATATCTACACGTCCTGGACTCTGAGGCCAAAGGGCAGCAGGAGCAAAAAAGGGATTTCAAACCTACGCCCTCCCGTCTGTACCACTGCCAAAAAGTGACAAAATGCCGGTGCGTGTTTGTCTATGAAGCCTGCGTATTAAATATTGTTTCAGTCTCCGTGGAGACAGAACACAGTTGTTTTTATCACCTTAATTCCTAACCGCCCCCCCCCATCGCCTGCCTGCCTGCCCACCCACTTGCAATTCCAAGAAAAGCCAAGTGCGATAAAAAACAAACAGGACTCATTGGACTTAGCTGTTTACATTAGAGAAGGAATCTTGATTGGGAGCCAAACCCACCCACGTGTAGGGTGTGTGGGGTGATAGGCGGACTGCGCTGATCTCTGCGGTCCAGCGCGTACCGTCGCGTTTGTGCCAAGAGAGCTCGGAGGAGCAGGGCAAAGTCACACGTCCCCGTCCCCCTCACCCCCAGGAGAAACTTTTCATGTGTAAAATAGTTTTTTTTGTTCTTTTTTAAAAATATATTTTTTTTTATTAAATCCAGTTTGCTGGATTGTGTTTTGCGATATTCGGTTTGTGATGGGATTGGTTTTTTCTGCACACAAATGCATTCTCTCGTACTCCACTCTCTTTCTCTTCTCTTTCTCTCTTCTCTCTCTCTCTCTCTCTCTCTCTCTCTCTCTCTCTCTCTCTCTCTCTCTCTCTCTCTCTCTCTCTCTCTCTCTCTCTCCCTGGCAGTTTATGAAATAGCAGCCCTGCTGTCTTTCCATTTGATAATTGACTGTAAAGCTGAGGAGATAATTACCCATGTTTTAATTGCAGTGGCCTTTTGAAAAGGTGTGGAAAACGTGAGAGGCCAGTCTCTTTGCACTGTGAGTGATGGCGGCTCAACAGCTCTGCCTGCCTGTTTTAAAAATAAATGACATTTGAATGGACTCCAGGTCAGGGCTCTGAAACTCCTTCTGTAACAAGACCATGGTGCTCTCTCTCTCTCCCTCTCCCTCTCTCTCTCTCTCTCTCTCTCCCTCCTCTCTCTCTCTCTCTCCCTCTCTCTCTCTCAGTTTCTTCTCTGTTTCTTGCTCTCCCTCTCTCTCTCTGTCTCTCTCTCTCTCTCTCTCTCTCTCTCTCTCTCTCTCTCTCTCTCTCTCTCTCTCTCTCTCTCTCTCTGTTTCTTGCTCTCCCCCTCCCCTCTCCCCCTCTCTCTCTCTCTCTCTCTCTGATAAAGTACCAGTGGCTTACCTCACAGGGGTCATTGACCGTGTGCGTTTTTTGATTTTCTTTCGCTGGCGTTTGGAAGTCGACTCCCACGTCTTCTGGAGAACTTTGCTGTTTGACAACGAGCCTCCGCGGACAAAGTGTTTACTTTGGTGTGGCAGACGCATAGCGTGGAAATGGCCCGCACAAAACACATTTATGGAGCCTGGTATGTCCGGCCAGGTCTGCCTTTCCCTGTGCTCTTTAGCACGCTGAACAAGCCTCCGTGCCCTGGGAGGAGCCACTGAGCACCTGAGCAGTACACCTTGAAACAAGCCCCTCCCCCCCAGGGCGGCAGTGTTAGCATAATGGTGAAGGAACTGGGCTTGTAACGCAAAGGTTGCAGGTTCGATCCCAGGTGGGGGCACTGCCGTTGTTCCCTTGAGCTAAAGGTACTTAACCTGGATTGCTTCAGTAAATATCCAGCTGCATAAATGAAATGTATATAAAGAAATGTGAAACTGTGTAAGTCGCTCTGGATAAGAGCACATTACAACACATTACGTTTTACATTTTTTTAAGCATTTAGAGACTTACAAGATGTGCATTAATACATGGTAGAAACAATCATAGTTAGCGCACGAGATCAGTGCAGTAATACAGCAATAGACATCATTGCAGGCATCTGCGTACCATACCTGTAACACTGGGAAGGAAAAGGTTAGTGTATTATTGTAATTTTTTTGGAGTATAGTGTACATTACATTTTTTGAAATTTAAAAACATTTATTTCAGTTTTTTTCCTTCTCCAATTTGGTGGCCAATTGTACCCTCTATTTCTTCAATTCACCCTCCCCCACGAGCCCGTCACCCATCACTACGGGACAAGCCAGTACCTCGAGGCCGGGAATGATCCACCTCCTCCAAGACGGAACTCGCCCACCTGTCTTACAGGGACGCCCTTCCGCTCCTCAGCGAGCTCGTGCCGGCTCTCCCTCCCCCCTTCCCCTGGGGTGGACAGCCAATCGCCACCCCCCAAACAGGGCTCCCGGTCAGAGCCGGGCTGGCACAGCCAGGGATCAAACCCCGGGCGAATGCTTTTACCGTTACGCCACCTGAGGCCCCTCACTATTATAAAATAGTTAATTTTTGATGCTTTTTATTTTTTCAACCTCAAATAAAATGCTTAACTTTTATCCAACACTCCACAGTGGCTACCTAACACATCAGTACGTATATGCATGTTTAAAAGGATAATATACTATACTATACTAGTGTACCTACAGGTAACCGCCTAAATAAAGGAAACGTTCATTTTAGCTCCCATGTTGTTATCCTCAGCTGCAATCCGGCCTTGTTTATGCTCATATCCGATACTGTTGGACAAACTGGACTTCTGTACATCGGACATGCGTTAGCCTGTTCACACACGATATGCAGTGTGCTGTATATCGGGTTCCGTGCATTTAGACCTAAACATTTCATTTCTCAGCTATAGCGGTCCTGCTACGTGTTCCTTCCCGCGGACGACCCGACCAAGCTCGGCAACAGGGGGCTTGTCTCGTGACCCACGCACGCGCTCTTATTATGGGATGCGATTTGTCAGTGGAATGTTGGCAACAGGAGAGGAGAAGAGGAGCCTGCTGGAACATTTCCACTCAGATCCGACCCTGCTGGAGTGGATCCCCAGACGTGATTCGATTGGATTTGGAATAAATCGGAATCCGCACTCGGTTTCAACTAATGCGACACGTATCGGATTTGTCCTAAAAAAAAAATCCGACATACGTCGCATGAAAAGGGGCCTCTGTCACCCCCCATATTATCACGACATCACGGCTCTTTCGAGTGAGAGAGAATTGCTAAACAATACAGTTTATTGATAGAAGGTTGGTGGTGGTTGCCGGGAAACGAAACACAATGGCCATTTTATGACGGCGGCGTCTGCCAACTGAGGCAGAAACAGCCTGCAAAAGGTTAACGCGGCAGGAACTGGCCGTGCCATTGACACCTCCGTGCTAATTCTTTGTCTGCGGAGTTAAAACGTAGGCAAATTCCAGACTGGATGCCGATTTGTTGCGTTTTGTGTTGCCCCCCTCCCCCTCTCCCCCTCTCCCCCTCAGTCTGGAATTGGTCGGTATTTTAGTCTGGCACACACTGACAGAACATAGTTCATTGATTAATGATAATGGCTGCGCTTTGAACGCAGGCGTGCAAAGAAAACACCTCGGCGCATAAGCGGTGTAACCAGAAAGTGCACATGCAGAAGGGTGCTCGGCGCTTCTGGAGAAAAACATGCCGACACACATTCAGTACCGCAAGTCGCCTGCATTAGGAGGCTTGCTTACGCCTTAAGTATTTGGAAAATGCCCTATGAGGAATGCCCATCTTGGGTGTAGTTAGTGTTCTATTTTATTCTCTGGTTTGTGCAGAAAGGGGGGGGGATAAGTATTACATATTTAAATTAATTTTACTGGTAATATACATTTAGATTTTCCTAAAAGCTTAAGGGGCATTCAAAATTAACTACTTTGCCTTAAATATATATATATATTTTCTGATTAGTAACTCTTAGTCAGTTTAGTGGGGTGGGGGTTAGTAGTCCAGTAGCACTTGAAAATGAACCCCAGGGAAAGTGTGTTTACTTGGATTGGGCCCATCACAGACTGGGAGTCAGTGGCCCTAACAAAGATTTATGAATGCTTGGTACAAAACACTTCCCACAACCGTTTAACCCCGGTTTTGCGTTTTTATCTTAATATAATATAATAATAATAATACAATATATGCCATTTAGCAGACGCTTTTATCCCAAGCGACTTACAGTAGTGAATGCATACATTTTTCAGTATATGTGGCCCCAGTGGGGATTGAACCCACAACCTAAGCGTTGCTAACGCCGTGCTCTACCAACTGAGCCACACAGAAACACAAAATCATCAAATCCTTGTTTTGTTTGTTCGTCCTTTATTATGAATAATAACGAAACTCCTAGTCGTGTAAACTGTACATGTGTTTAGCCGTGTTTGGGAGAGGGAAGAGCACAGATGCTAGCCGTTTGGCAAGCTCCATTTTGTCACGGGCTTCCCTTCCACGACCAAACTCTGTCGCTTAGGAGACCAAGAGCCATGTTTACACTCTGACGGTTGTCTTTACATCTTGAAAGAGACGACAGCTTCCTGTCAACTGGTGGGGGGGTGGGAAATGTAACGTTAAGCACTACAGCTACCAAAGATTCCTGCTGGATCCATTAAACCAGCGAGAGACCACATTGCGGATTAAATGGACAGATCAGCGCGCTGTGACTATCAAGTTTGTACACCGCATTTGCGTTTTTTATTTTTATTTATTTATTAAACCAGCTGGTGTGCACCTTTTAGTGCGCCAGTCTCTTCTTTTCGCTGTACTCTGGTTTTTATGAATGTATCAGTTACCTCCAACACACGCATCGAATGTCAGGAATTTGCTCGGTTCGGCTCGGATAATGTAGGCTAAAAACCACAGTAGGCTAGATCATGACATGGTGTCATCTTGCTTTCCCTTACCTCGGCCATTAAAGTGCAGGTACAAGTCTTTAAACCGGTTTCCAGAAGTGAAATTCACTTCGGTTTGACATGTGTCAGATGGACCACTTTGTAGATTACAAGACTGTTTGGGATAGATTATAGATATTGCGCCGAATAGCTACATTCTGGAGATGTTAGAATGGAGAATGTTTATGCCATTTTATATGTTGGACATAATTATTGCGCACACATTTTAAATACCTAAATTATGTAATATTAATAATATTCATATCCTAACACAGACGAGCAATAATCAGCCCAGTGTTTTGATTTTTGCCTGCCTAGCTTAAAAAATTGGTGGCGAGGAGACAATCGTGTGAAATTAGAAAACAAATGTAACATAGCAATTTGCGTCATTTACTGTCTGCAAACTAAACGGCTTCGTGTTTTAACTTCAGACGTTTCATGAAAGGAATCAGTTCGTGCTGCTGCGTGATACAATCCAATTACGAGATAAACTATTGATCTAACGTCGCCAAATAAGTTCTTGCCGTAAAAACGCAGACAAAAAATATCACAACATTAAATGTTAAACGAACAAAACAACAGCAGCTAAACTTGTTTTCGCATTGAATGACAGGCGTATGCCGCGGAACATTAGCCATTTCCTCCAGCTTGAGGCACGCAAGCTGTCAAGTTTTGAATGCGCAATTTTCAGATTTTGCCCGTGTATTATAAGCTAGCAACGGGGAGGCTAAATATTTACTGCTTCGCAAACTGCGAAGGACCATTTTGGGACAGTTGTTGGCAAGCAGAGCTGTCAGTGTCGTGTAATGGTCAGGGAGCTGGGCTTGTAACTGAGAGGTTGCAGGTTCAATTCCCAGGTGGGGCACTGCTGTTGTGCCCTTGAGCTAAAGGTACTTAACCTGAATTTCTTCAGTAAAATATCCAGCTGTATAAATGGATTGTATGTACAGAAATGTAAACTGCGTAAGTCGCTCTGGATAAGAGCGTCTGCTAAATGCCTAAAATGTAAATGTAAGCAGAGGAAGCGGGCCGATATGCCGATCTTGTTCTCTTCCTGTGCTAAAACACTGCACCTCCGAAACACGGAGAAGGGAGGGAGGGAAGGAGGGGGAGGTTAGCCAGCCAGTGAAGGAAATGGCGACTATGCACAACGACTGCCTTTCCTCTCAAATGTTGCAAAGACGTTGAATTCCCATAGCCTTACTGTTCACTTCCACGTACTCCGTTGCACTTTAAATTCATGAGGTAAGTACTCGGATTTCTAGACTAAGATTGCTTGCGACATGTGCATGTTTCGGTATTTTATTTTATTTGAAGTATCGCTAAGTGACTGCGTCCGGAGTTAGGCTGTGCGTAGTTTGGAGCTAACCAGCCTGCCGTTTGAGTTCAATGACGGGGAATCATGTTGTACCAAAAGCACCTTGATAGTTAGTAACCAAACAATATAGAAAATTAAATGACGTTAGCTATGTTGACCTACGCAGTTAATTAGCCGGTAGCTAAATACGTAATCCGGGGCAAACAGTATTTTTATTTGTGTCCCTTCACGGTTTTGTTTACTTTTGATAGCATGCATAGCTAGCATAGCTATTGCGATTGGCAAACTAGCAGATTGCTTTACCGGTTGAAGTGTATGCTGCTAAGTTGCGTCGCTGGTGTTGTAACTTTGCTAATTAGCAAGGCAAAACCGAGAAACATAATTTAAAAATCGACACAGCTAAACTGGACTTCGTTGCTAGCTAACGTTAGCGCCAAACGGTCTCAACCACCATAGCTAGCCTGCTAGCTAGTGCTAGTGTCTGGAATGTAGCCAGTTAGCGCTAGCCAGCTCATTTTGCAAGTTATTTTTGTGAGTTATACCTTACCTATAGCTGAAACTCAAAGCTACCGTCGTGACCAAGGTAACCCACTCGATGTATGTTGGTAAATGCATTATCTTGCTAACGTTAACAAAAAAGCCCCAGCATGCTTATTAGCCGTAAACTTGCTTAGCTAAGGTTAGCTACAGCCCATTTGGGTTACAGTCCGTTCTTCCAGTTAACGCTAACGCTGAAAAGATTATCGCATGCCATATTATATCCATTTGGGGAACTTGTCGTTTTTCCTACGTTCAAGTAATGTTCTTTAGCCAGTTAATTGGTCTGTGTATTTGATTTGGCGTTGAGACTTTGATTTAAATGTGTATATCCCGTAAGTAGTTAGCTAGCTAGCATTGGCTATTGCGACGTAACGTTAGCGAGCTAGGCTAGCTAGCTAGCTTAGCCAACTGCGTAGTGACTCGGTAGTTCGCTAGCTGGTTGGTTGGAAATCCAGTTAGCCAAATGAGGTTTGATTATTATTTGTTTTAGTTATAGCTAACGTTAGTCATATTATTGGAATACGTTTGTTTCGCCTGTAATTGAAACTCGCCCTTTGCTGTGACTTTTGCCTCCCTGCAGTTATCCAAGTTGGCTAGGTAGCTAGCTAACGGTTTAAAATGTCGTAGCTAGTTATATCTAGCTAATTAGCTAACCCAGTCAGCCATACGAAGTTTGTTTTACATGACCTTGTCGACCTTGCTAGCGACACTGTAACATTCACTTGTGTTGATAACGGCTAGTAACGTCATCGTATTGTATTTTCGCAGTAAACGTGGAAACGCCGTTAGCTATAGAAGACGTAATTATTTCTGAATGCAGATGTTTTGTTGCAGCCGACGAGTTGCAGTAATTTGTTTTCAAACTTTCTCTTCTGAAGTGTTAACTCGCGGGTTTCCACGAGTTAAACGGATTCGCTGGTGCTGTTGACGCATAATGCTTGCTGACTCACTCGTCCTAGTAACGATGGCAGAGTACTAGATAATATTATTAGCTCACGTTAACTAGTTTGCAGCAGCGGTTTTTTTTTATTGGTGCAGATTTAAAGATAATTTCGGGTGCCGCGACAATATATTTTGCTAGCTAGATACAATTTCTCGGTGAATATATATCCATATTTCACTTTGGTCATGCTGTATAGCTACGTTCTAGTGTTCCAGTTCAAAACGGATAACTTGTTTGAACATTTCCCCCATTACGACTTGCAAAGTTGACTGGGACACGGCGATACCGAAGTTAGCTAGCCCTTTTGCTGATGGACATTTTTGTAGATAAAAAAAAACAACAATAATTTAAAACTAAATCTTGCTCATTTTTTGTCTTTCATAGTGAGTTGGAAGATAAAAAGACCCACCAAAGAACCCGAAGCGAAACAGAACGAGGTGAGTTTGCCCGGCTTTCTGTCGAGATTGGAGGAGTGCTGCGTGTATATCGTGTATAATTTTGGCATACATGTGTGTGCACCCACGGCCCCCTTGCGCCAGAGACCGCCAGCAAAGCCGGGCTACTGTAAGCAGCAGCTATCGCTAGCGCCGTTGCACATTGTTGAGCACCGCTGCGCACATTCCGTTCTGCGTGAGCTACAGAATGCGGAGTTAGCCAGAATTTCCGCATTTTTTTTTTTTTTTTAAAGAAAAGAAATGAACTCCCGCTTGTCACACATTTCGGAGTGGAGTTTGTGCTTCGCGTCGTGGCAGGGGGACGAACAACAAAAGCTACCCCCCCCCCCCTTCCTCTTTAGCTCGACTTTACCGTGGCAGCTTTGTGAAATTGGGCCATTGAAGATGCCCGCTTCTTTGCTGTGCAGAAAGAGGGTAATGCTATTTCTGATCACAACTCATTAACTTTGATTGCCCTGTGAAGTAGCGCTGGGGATATGCAAGGCAAGGCAGGGTTTGTAACTGGGTTGCAACTGGGTTGCAGAGTGCAGGTTGTTCAAGCGGAATTGTTCACAATGCACTCTACTACAGTCTATCTTTTTGTTGTTGTTGCATATTGTGCTTATAAATGTGTCACGTTTTGCACAAATTTTACTCAACTTCTGACCTCTCTGCCTGTGGCACCTGCACGCGTCTCCTAAGACAGTTGCCATGGTTTTGACGGCTGCTGTTGTTGCCAGTGGAATGGCCTGATTTCTGTTAGCCACCTGTAATCTTCTGTGTGGCTGTGAGTTGCCTTGGCTTGTTTATAGCTAGCCCGGGCCAAGCCTGAGTCGGCCTGGGTCATTGTCCCCCGTTGCTGGGGTGTGATTAGGCTTGGTGTGCAGGTACACACACACACACGCACGCACGCACACACGCACGCACACACACACACACACACACACACACACACACACACACACACTATCGCAGGGTCTGTACTCAGTCTGTCTCCCCTAACTCTGACCGTGTTTCACCATAGCTTTGTTAGAATGCAGCATAGTTGGATTTGGCCCACACCAACTTGTCTGTCATAGTGCAGGAATGGTGTGTTTGTTGTGCTGTGTGTGTGTATGCCCGTACATGTGTGTGCGTACATGCATGCATGAGTGAACCTGTCTGTATGTATGCGTGTTTGTGTGCATGTGAAGCTGTGTGTATGTCTGTCTGTCTGTCTGTCTGCGTGCGTGCGTGCGTGTGCATTCCCACATGTGGGTTTGTGTATTACAGTCCTGTCTTTGTCTTCAGCTGCCACCGGAGATTTTGGGGTCAGGACAGGCTCTTTATAGGGAGGTGTGTGTTTTTAAGCGTCTCATTCATACATTAATGATGTTTCCAAACTCTGCTCTGTGGGCCTTTACCCCAACCGCCCCTTACACACGGGGGCACATCTTAATATTCTGTGATCTAAAGGGAGGGTTATAATGACTTTCACTTCCACACATTCTATCTGTGTTGGGAGGGAAAACAATTGCACCCTTGCTGAAATTTCTTAAAGAGATTTTTATAATTTCCCCCCCTGCTCCCATGTGAAAAGCAAGCAAGCAAGCAAGGAAGTGTGGTGTGAGATATGTAAATTAGCCATGCAGTTTGTTTGCGCGTAGGTACTCCAGGAGGACCCCGGAGTATTACACAAATCGCTTCCGTTTGTTTTACATTTCCGATTTATACGTGTTTCATCGAGCGTGCACAAATGATTCCGCCGCATCGGTGTCTGTCGGACTGGACTGGTGCGGCGGGGCGAGAGCTTAACTCTGGCGAGTGACATCACACTCAGGCATTTGAGTTATTTTAGCAGAGGGATAATTGGTCTGACAGGTCTTGTCTGATCCCCCCCCACCTCACAGTGAAACTGGACGCGCCCGGTGGGGGGGGTCATCGCAGTTGATGCGAAATATTAATGGAATGCAGCTGGGCACGAAAGAGAGATGTGCGCAGTGAAGCGGTGTTTATATTTGGCCTGTTGCGGATGACGCACAGCATGAAGACTCCGTGTCAGGAGACCTCCGCGATTGCCTCAAAACGATATAATAAAAATTTTAAAAAAAGAAGATCATTCTGACTGTTTTTTAATCTTGGATAAAATGTTTTGATAACGATGCGTACTTAACCTGTAGGGTTCCTCTCTGGTCCTGTGCGGGGAGAGTTGAAAGTTGTGATGATGAAGCGCTTGGATTTTTATTTTATTATTTTTTTCACGTAAATTATAAAAAGTCCAAACTGCTGTGAATTTAGTGATGCCCCTTTTTGTGTTCCGCAAAGTTCTGCAAAACTCCCGTAAATAAACTTGGTTAGTGTGAGCGGTGGGGATATTCACTTGTTCATAATTTAATTGCCATTATTTGTATGTGGGTTTGGGGCTCAAAGTGAGTACTGGCACTGCTGTCATTTTCAGGGATATTGGGGGCCAATTTTATGTTGTAACCTATTGTACTAGTTTTTATGGGTCCTTGTATTTGGAGGACCGGAGCCTTGAAACGACTCAAAACCCCTCAAACTGGTGGCATAGGTGAGCGTACAAAACCCAAGCGCTAGCCGCTAACCGCTGTGTTCAGTGGACTTTGTTGTCTTTACACAATATTTTACAACTAACAAGAGTGTACTTAACATGGGACAATCAAACTGTTTTATAAAGCTGGAGATGGAGATGTTTTTCCAATAAAAATCAGTTTAAACTGAAAATGACAGGGCTTACCTGTGCGTTTATGGTGTCTGAACATGTGCGGTGTGAATTCGGATACTTGTGCACTTGTCCAGTGTTGAAAACAGGCCCTTCCTGTTCTTCACCCCTGTTTAGCCTCTATTGGGGGGCTGGATTGAGCACTGGCTCGTGATTGGCTCATGCGATTGTGACCGAGGGGTCCCCACAGTTGTGCTGATTGGTTCCCCCGTTCCGTAAACAGATGTCCCCCTGGCTTTGTGTGTGGGGCGACCTGGTTGTCACGGAGCAGGCCATCTGCTTAAGCACTTTTTAGGAAGGGGGGGGTGGGGTGGCTGAGCGGGGGTGAGGCCCTGTGGGGGCTGATTCTCCACCCTCGGACGTAACAGAAATACTTTGCGGTTGGCCTTCTACCCGGAGGCCAAAACTGATACCTGTCCTGTGGTTTCCCTTCTCACGCTGCGGAGGGGGAGGGGGTAGGTTTGTTAGTTTGTTGCTTAACATTTGGGCAGGTGCTGGGACATTGTGATCAGTCCCATTTTTCAATAATAAAGGGCATTTTCATGTAGCTACCGCTTCAAAAATCTTTTTAAAAGCAGCAACTACCCTGATCTACAATCCAGTGGATTGTCCCATAACCAGTATGTTATAAAAAATAGAAAATAAAAATAATTATTATAATTTTTTTTTTTTCATTTTTCAACGTGTTCGTGTAAATTAAGTGGTACGTTTCTTCCTGCCAGATCTGCCGGGGGGTGCCTGTGTCTGTGTCTGTGTTGCATTTCTTGTAATTCTGTGGAAGTTCTGTGGTAAGTCTTGGAATTGAATGGAAATCACCTACAGATGACATGATAGGCTCCAAAAAAACGCCCAGATCTGAAAACGTTGCTCATCGTTTTTATTAGTTTCATGAAGACACCACCTGAGGGGTTCAATGCTAGTGGCTTTGACGAAATTGTGCGCTTTGTATTAGTTTTATGAATGATATTGCCTATTATACACTAAATGAAAGTGAAATACTTTAGTGAGGTGTGTGGGTTTTGATCTTTGACCTGTGATTCGGTTGTATTTGAATAAAACTGGAGCGTTTTCGCTTGGCCAGATCTTGACATTCGAATGGCTTGAAATGGCAAGTGATGAGTGCACCTTGCATAATAGTGCACCTTGGCACTATTATGGTCTCTATGATGAAGATATCAAACAAACAAGTGGGGGGGGGGCGGGGGGGGGCGGGGGTACGGGCCTGTGCGTTGGACCTGCGGTTGGTAGTTTTGCGGAAGGTGGAGGCGGGACCTACACCAGGTGAGACGGGCCTGTGGAAACACGGGGCGGGGGGGCGGGTGAGGGCTGACCCAGCGGACGGGCTGTTTATAGAGGAGTAATTCAGCGCTGTAATCTCCTAAGGTGCTTAGGCCCAGCTTTCCTTTCCTCCTCTCTAATTTCGTCAGGCCGTCTCGTCCCCTCGCTACGGGAGCAGACCTGCGCCACAAGGCCTGCAGGCTCGCCAAAATATTTGTTGCTAATAAAAAAATGTAAGAACATTTTTTATTTTTTATTAAAATCGTGACGGCTGTTTATGGGTCTTTAATAGTGATGTTGGTTCAATTTTTCTCTCCGTAGGGACACCTTGCGAAAATAACGACAAAGTAATAAAATCGATAAGGAAGAGCGGTTGACGGACAGGAGGAAGCAGAGAAAAGAGAGGGAACGAGACGGAGAGAGGTGGCTGAAAGAAGGTAGGTGTATGTTCCTCCCTGCGGACTCCATGCGTGAGACTTCACAGATCATTATTATTATTATTATTATTTTATATAAATGGATTTGTGGTTCCGCCCAGGTTGACAGAGACGCTGGTTTTGTTCGGGGTTGTTGCGGTGGAAGGCGCCGTCTTGTCGTTTCCCCCAAAAGAGGCAGGCGCTAAAACGAGCCGCTTTCGAGCTGCGAGCGATCGTAACGATGTCACTGCTTCAAGACTCTTACAGTCACACAGCGGGCAGACGCGGGCTTTGATTTGATATTCAAAAGTGCTCTGTGGTTCTGTGTGTCTCAGTAGGTAGAGTGTGGTTCTGTGTGTCTCAGTAGGTAGAGTGTGGTTCTGTGTGTCTCAGTAGGTAGAGCATGGTTCTGTGTGTCTCAGTAGGTAGAGTGTGGTTCTGTGTGTCTCAGTAGGTAGAGTGTGGTTCTGTGTGTCTCAGTAGGTAGAGCATGGTTCTGTGTGGCTCAGTAGGTAGAGCGTGGTTCTGTGTGGCTCAGTTGGTAGAGCGTGGTTCTGTGTGTCTCAGTAGGTAGAGCGTGGTTCTGCGTGGCTCAGTAGGTAGAGCGTGGTTCTGCGTGGCTCAGTAGGTAGAGCACGGCACTGTCAATGGTTGTGGGTTCGATTCCCACATATACTGAAAAATGTATGCATTCGCTACTGTAAGTCGCTTTGGATAAAAGCGTCTGTTAAATGGCGTACATTAAATGGCATATATTCTGGGGCTCTTATTGTTTTGAATGGTAGAAACGCTCCCCCCCAAACCCACGAAAATCTCCTGTTTCCTCACTGCAGAGACGTCTGCATTCTCTGTCACACACACACCTTACACATTAGAACATGCATATCACAAAACATTAATGTCATGTGCACGATGCATGATTCTTAGGCTCTCCTTGAGTATTGATTGATGGTATTGAGTATTGAGTATTGATAAAAAATAGTTTTTGTTAATGAGCAGACATTCCAGTACTAATCTGAGTTGAGATCCCATTGTCAATTAAATAAAGTAATGGAATATTGGTGTCGGGTTTCCTGTTTATTCAAAGTGCAGAGGGGGCTCTCCACATTGGTATTTCTCTGGCCACTGGAGATTGGGGGACTGTGTTTGACCATCACACATTTTAAGAGCGCTTTCACATCTACCCTTATTGATCCCCCCCCACCACTGTCTGCGGCTAAAAAGCACAGGTAGGCAGTGTGCCAATCAGCGTTTCATTGATTTTTAGACTCAATTTCCTGATTTAACATTTGTTATCTTTTTAAAATCTATACTTTTGTGCCCCCCTATGTGCAGGGATAGGTTAAGGCAGATAGCTAAGGGCTTTATCTCTGACCTTGCTCTCGCTGTGTGCCAGTGGCTTAGCGCGGAGCCCGTGGCGTGACCGACGTTTAGACGTTTAGTCTCCGGGCGGGAGAGAGCACCGCAGCAGCGGGCGCCGGCTCGGCGCTCCTGATTGGTTGGCGGGACTCTGCGCTCCTGACTCGGCGCTCCTGATTGGGCGGCCGAAAGGGCCCGAGTGACATACAGCAGACGCTACTCCAGGGGAAGGTGTGTGTGTGAGAGAGAGCGTGAGCGTGTGTGTGTGTGTGTGTGTGTGTGTTTTTGTTGCAGAAGCCCCCTTTCTTTCTGATTTGTAACGCACGGCACATTTGATCCCACTTGTATCCGTTTGGCTGTAAGCTTATATTATAATATTATACATTAATGTTATAATTACTGCTGAGTAATTATAATACTTTATTTTATATATATATATATATATATATATATATATATATGCCGTTTAGCAGACTCTTTTATCCAAAGCAACTTACAGCAGTGAATGCATACATTCTTCAGTATATGTGGTCCCAGTGGGAATCGGACCCACAACCTAAGCGTTGTCTGCGCCATGCTGTACTGAGCCACACAGAACCCCTTTTTTATTGTAAAAGCGTGTCTCCTGCACTGTGTAGAAAGTGCTGTACAAGGGGCAGAACAAACAAACACATGCCTGCCAGCCGGGTATACAGTGAAACCGATGGACTAAGAATTCAAATAAGATGCAAGAATAAAAAAGGCTGCAATTGATTAAAAGAAAGCTGTAAAATTCTTTCAATAAAAGCAAGGTTTAAAAGAAGACGCCGTCTGAGGGGATCAGTGGCAGTGATTTTGACTAAATTGTGTGCTTTGTGTTGGTGTTATGGATGACATTGGCTGCATTGTACACTGATTAAAAGTGAGATGTTTTAGTGAGGTGTGTTGGTTTGGGCCTTTGACCTGTGACTCGGTTGTATTTGAATAAACAGGAGCGTTTTTGCTTGGCCAGATTTTGACATTTGAATGGCCTGAAATGGCAAGTGATGAGTCGGCATAGCAATGGGTGCATGCACCTTGGCACTATTATGGTCTGTATGATGACGATTTATTGTGTGCCGCCAAGACCCGTGCTGCTTTTGCATTCGATGTTGTGTTATACCACAGACAACATTTTGTTAGTGTTACAAAAAAAAAATATATATATATATACTGCTTTTAATTCCTTTTAGATATTACATTTTTCAAAACATGTCTACAATGGCTAGTAATTTTATTTTCAATAAAGGTCATTCACAGGTACAGTGGGTGGGGGGGGGGGGGGGTGTAGAAAAATAGACTGTTGGCAAGGAGACCAGCCACCAGTCAGTCAGTCAGCCAAACGGTTGCTATGCAGATCTTTCTAAAAACAGGACTGGTTTAACTTTAGATCACTTAATAAAGTCATGTGATTTAACTCCTCTTTTCTGCAAGGGAATCATTTGTTTTCTTGCAGTTCTTTTAATAGTTTTTTTTTTTTTGTGAAATGAGGTTTGGCAGGCTGGTGTGAAGCATCATATCGTTAAAGTGACAGTGCAGTGAGGGAATTGGGAAGCTCGCGGGTGCAGGGGGGTTTGCGTCGTCCCAGTATCGGCCTGGTGGTTACCGTTACTGGTGTGCAGCAAGTTCAGACAGTGAGTTTAATTGTGGGCAGAAAATCTCTTGCATCTTAAATGAAGGTCCTTGTGTGTTTTAAAGAAAACTAGCTGAAAAACAGATTATTTTTTTTATCCTTAGATTTCTTCATACACACATATGCACACACAACCTTGTGCACATACACACACTCTCACATGCACGCACGCATGCACACACACCTCATAGGATTCTGACCTTCATTTTGCAGTGAATTGCAATTTGCATGAATAGGTGTGAATGTGAATCAAACATGCAGACTCACTCACACATGCACATGCACAGACACGCACACACACACAGAAACACACACACACACACGCATACTCTCACACACACAGAAACGCACACACACACGCACACACACTCTCTCACACACACACACACACACACACGCACACACAGAGTTGCTGGCACCTGTGTTGTTATTGCTGCGGTGGTCTTAATGACAGGAGTAAAGTGCCGGCTGCGTGTTTGAAGTCCCTCTCATCGCGGGGCCGCGTCCCTTATCTGAGCCTCCAGCTGGCCCCTTGGCCCCCGTCTCCACACCCCCCCCAGCCTAATCAGGCCACCGATGCTGTTTATTCCCCCTGGCTGTATTAACCCTGCTAATAAACATCGGCCATGACGTCCCCTTAAGCGCTCAGACGCAAACCCAAAAGGAAGTTATTCATCTCGGCCAGTTCAGGTGAGGATTAAAAAAAGAATGTTTGATTTTATATGTATAATTTTTCCTCCTTTTTTTCCGTTTTGTTTGGTGGATGGTGCAGGGTCATATTCTGCTGATTTTAAATTTTAAATAGCGCTCACGATTTTTAATGCATCAGACGAAGGGGGGGAAGAAGGTTTTTATTGGCAGTGGAACAGAGGCTCTTCTTGTTTCTCAATCTACCCAAGCAGATTTACAGTGCTGTGTAGTTTGTGGTTTTTTGTGGGGGGGGGGGGTTTGGGCAGAACATTAGAGATCATCCTGAAAGTGCCTGTCATGAATTTTACTGCTGAATTTTAATCGTTACTTTGTTTTGTTTTTTTAAACCACCACTGCTTATCAAGGAAAGTTTGAGATGTAGCAACAGTAACTATGGGGAGGGGAGGGAAGGGAAGGAGGGGAATCCCGTAGAAAGGTCATTTTTTTTTAAAATGGAAAATGTTTGGAGGACAACGGTTGTTGAGATGAATGGAGGGTCAGAACAGCGGAGACGTTTTCACCAGACGAGCGGCGAGGGCCCAGATCCAGAGCCGTCTGTTTACCAAACCCTGCGACCGTCGCTTAGCGAAGAGCCTGCGACAGGGAACAGTCGCTCTAGCGATGGAGCCCATCTCTCTCTATCTATCTCTCTATCTCTATCTCTCTCTCGGGCCTGCAGGGAACAGTCAGTCTATCTATCTCTATCTATCTCTCTCTATCTATCTCTCTCTCTCTCTCTCTCTATCTCTCTATCTATCTCTCTATCTCTCTCATCTCTCTCTCTCTCTCTCTCTCTCACATCTCTCTCTCTCTCTGTCTTTCTCTCTCTCTCTCTCTCTTTCTCTTCTCTCTCTCTCTCTCTCTCTCTCTCTGAAGAAAGCTACACAAATGAACAGCATCATACTGAAACCAAAACTGGGCTGAGCAATCTGGTGGATCAACCTCAGAAATCCGAAATCTACAACTCACAATTCAGTTAAAAACAAGAGTTCTTTTATTAAGTTACAACACAAAAACAAAGACAAAATATTCAACATTTGACGTAAGTTCAACTACCTTAACACATTTAAACCATAGACATAAAAATGACACGTAACAATCACAAAAGAGATGAAATGGAAGAAAATAATACCAAGCCAAGTTTTAATCTATTCAAACAGAAACACACGCAGCTGAGCCAGATCTGCCAAGAAAGCAGGAATGTGAAGAATCACCCTTGGGTTGCAAGACTCCTGTAAACTGCTAAAGATCTGAGCTCAAGCCATCAATGGATCACATTGACAGGAGTGGGAGGGGGTGGCCCTCCCTCTTTAGCCATGCATGCATGATTCATTAGCGATTTGGGGGAAGGCCTGTGCAAGCCAGGTTCCGACCCCTTTTTATATTTTTGTTTTGGGACACTTACAACCACAGGACATCTTCTGAAGGTATCTGTTGAAATTATCCTCTCACGATTAGAATTTTGGTGACATCAAACATCGATAGGGCTTGTTGAGCTGATATCTGGAAAGACATAATATGCTCAGGCAAAGAATATTTCCACCATGTGACAAGGCCAATCATACCACGTTGATCTCTGCTTATTTCTAGTGACACATATTTATTTTCCCCCTGACCCATAATTTCCAGCTCATAGGTAGAACCCCCAAGTTGTGGTGTGTAAATTTGGTGTGCTGATCTAATATGGACAGCGCTGGCTGTCAAAGCTGCATACCTCAGTGCCCTGGTTTCATTCACAGAGTGATAAACCTGTCAGTGGTGGCACCATGCTTGTTTATGAGCGTTCAGGCTTGGCCGGGCCACATTCTGTTTGCCTGTGCAGGATGACAGAACCGCACCTCCCCGGCAGGTGCTAGGCCCAATGCAAGAGAGAAATTAAAAAAGTTGTTTCTGTTGTTTTGTTTGTAGCCTGCTGATGATGTATTATTATTATTTTAATAATTGTATTTTTCCGATTTTACCCCGTTTTTCTCCCAATTTGGTAGCCAATTACCCGCTGTGCTTAGTTCAATCCCCCTTCCCTCATAGTTCGCTGCCGTAGTCCTGTGACCGGCAGTGACAAGGGCGAAGCGCTGCCTCCTCCGAGACAACACTCGTCATGCCGTCGACTGTAACTCCGATACCCCAGAACCACTCCTGTGCGCACCGAAATGTGTCGGCTTCCCTCCCCCCTCCCTGGGGCGGACAGCCAGTTGCCATCCCGATGGCACTCCCGACCAGAGCCGACTCTGGCGCGACGGGGAATTGAACCCCGGTCGCCGTGAGCCTGCTGATCTTTAACGCTGACATCTGATCGGTGTCCCCCAGCCATTCGTCATCCCGCCTCACTGGGCACAGACTTGTGCGTTAAGATCTTACGCTTCGAGTCCGGGCAAGCCGAGGAACGTCTGCGCCATTCGCGGGTTGAGCCCAGTTCCACAAACGTCATTCGCAGGAATCTCCGTCCGCAGTGACGAGCACAGGCATGGAGACACACACACACTGTCCCCGTCTGTCCAGCACACGCTCGGTGCCAGACCCGTACCGGTTTGGTTTCCCATTTCACGTTTGACCTCCCCGGTTGATATTTGACCTCTGGTCTGTGGTTGGATTCACCTTGTGACCTGACGTTGAATCTTCTTGCACTTGTTGTACTGTTACTGGCTCCCAGAGCGATGTCAGGCGATGTTGAGTTCCTCCTGGTCCTCTGAACCTCCTGAGCGCTCTTAGTTACGTCCTTGAAGATGCCATTTCATCACAAGCAATGTCACGTTTATCTTGTGCTGAAAAATTAACTTTTCCTGTAACAGAGGAAACCTGTTTTTATTATTATTATTATTATTTAAACTGCATTTGAGCATGATTCAAGTGGAAGTCCATAAAACTAGCTAGGTTATGAAAGTTAGATTATGTGATTTACTTGTCTTTGTTTGTGAAATTGAAGAGATGAAGCATACCAAGCACCAGTGTGTGTCTGAAAGAGCCGTTGAGTCATTTTGATCTCTCTCGACGAAGGCGGCCGCTAATGGCAGGTTGAGGTTTGTTTCGCGAGGGAAAGTGCGGCAGTTGCGGTGAAGGCCCCGTGGCACAAAATAGACTCTCGTAGTTGATGTGAACGTGAGTCAGGACGGGATAATTCTGTCGTTGGTACAGCGGTGCACCCTTGCTTCACCGATGTGTTTCTGCCACGCAGTCAAGACAGTTTTAGGAGGCATTTTTAAGCCATTGAAATCTTTTTTAAATTTTTTAAAATATTTTTATATATTTTTTAAGGGAGTCCCCTTTTGCTCTCACGTAGTTCGCGTTCGGTGTGAAGACTGCTTCCTGTCGGTTGTCATTCCTCAACTGGCGGCCCCCCACGCTGAGCAGGAAGTGGCGAGCAGAAGTGCGGCGCGATTCGGAGAAGTGTGTGAAACGGGCGACGCTGCGTGCTTTCAGAATCTGTGTGTCTGTGTGTGTAACAGTGTGTGTGTATCTGTGTGTGTGAGTGTGAGTGTGTGTGTGTGTGAGTGTGAGTGTCTCTGTGTGTAACAGTGTGTGTCTGTGTGTCTGGTGGGAGGATCTGGCACAGCTCACCCCAGGAGCGGTAAAACCACACCACGCTTTTTGCTTTTTATTTTTTTATATTTTTATATAAATATATATATTTTTTTCTAATGAAATTGACTGAGTGGGAAGTGCCGGAGTTAGAAATGGAACGGCGGTGTCCGGAATGTTTCCGTGAGAAGCCAGCCGCAGCAGGGGAGAGAGAGAGAGAGAGAGAGAGACGGCGGATACGTAAACATTCGGCCCACAAGCACTCAGACGGCGGCTTTCTTTGCTGCTGCTGCTGCTCTTATTATTTACTTTATTTAAAAAATAATCATTTGCTGTCGTTTCCCTCGCCCACTGTCTCTCGGACAAATTTGCTGCAGGAAAGTAGAGGAGCTTAGAATACGTTTTTTAAACAGCAATAATAAGTATTAATTGGAGTTAATGATGTTTAAAGAATGACCTTGTCCATGGGGCTCAAGAGGGCAGGAAGAGTGTTGGGTCGGGTGCCGCTGGGCTTTCAGTAACTGGCTGCTTTCTTTTAAAAATATGTTTTATATCATTTTATTTTTCCGATTTTACCCCGTTTTTCTCCCAATTTGGTAGCCAATTACTCCCGCTGTGCTTAGCTCAATCCCCTCCCTTGTAGTTCGCTGCCGTAGTCCTGTGACCGGCAGTGACAATGGCGAAGCGCTGCCTCCTCCGAGACAACACTCGCCGTGCCGTCGACTGTAATTCCGGTACCCCAGAACCACTCCTGTGCGCAGCTAACTGTCGGCTTCCCTCCCCCTCCCTGGGGCGGACAGCCAATTGTGGCACTCCCGACCAGAGCCGACTCTGGCAAGACGAGGCCGACTGGCTGCTTTCTTTCAATTAAAAAAATATATAATTAAAATTTTCAGATTTTACCCTGTTTTTCTCCCAATTTGGTAGCCAATTACTCCCGCTGTGCTTAGTTCAATCCCCTCCCTGGTGCCCTAGTCCTGTGACCAGCAGTGACCCGCGCCCTCCCCGAGACAACACTCGTGCCCTGCCTCCACCCACCATGTGCCACGCCTGAACATGTAGGGTCATGTGACCAAGCAGTGTCGGGTTCGGCCCGAACCTCCTAAACCCCAGAGTCACGACGCAAAGCGCTGCCACGTCATTCAGGCAGTTTACGCAGAATTAAATTTTTTGTGGACGGCTTCTGTGATGCAGAAACCTGCGTATCATATGACATTTATATATTTTTTTTTGGTTGGTTTGTTTGCTCCTGTTTTCCACATTTGATTTGTCTCATGTGTCTTAATCAATTTCCTGGGTCCAGCACGCTTCTTCTGGCCTCGTTAGACTCACTTCCCTCCACGTGAGATCGTCCGTTTAATGCCCAATGTCGTTTGTTGTGTTCTTAAGGGTTTATTTGATTTGATATTTTTCCTCCCTCTCCCCTTCCCCAGGGCCACAGCGCGCCGGGCACAGATTTGAGCCTCTCGCAGCCGGTTCCGACTGGAACAGCCGCAGCCCCGGACCCATCGGCGGCGTCAGAAATGCCGAGCGGGCCCGAGCCGTCAGCCGGCCCCAAGCCCCGCCTCCACGCCCGGCCCGCACCCGGCATCGCCGCGCCAACCAGCCACTGACGTCCCAGCCAGCCTCGCGCCATCCTCGCCGCAGTTCCCCCTCCACTGCACCAGGGGGCGCTGTGCAAGCCAGCGAGGGGCCCCTTCCCGACCACGCAACACTCACGCACGCACACCCTCCCAGGTACTGTCCTTTTTTCCGCTCTGGGGAAAGATAACTGTACCCTCAATAACTGCTGGAAACTGTGGCGGCAACCATCCACGGGTTAAGTAGTAGTCACAGCAGAGAATGTTTCTTTTTTATTTTTTATTGTCTTCAGTCTGTTCCTTTTACAAATTCACGATCTCTCCCTCATGACTGCTGCGGCGTCTTTTTTTAAAAGCACTGATTGTGGGGGCGGAAAATTGTGTTTTGGCTGGTCCGATATGGTGTGCGCTGCCTGTCAGGGATGCGGTTTGAAACCCGCGTCTCTACCAGACCGGCCCTGGTCGTCAGCCCCGATCGGGGGCGTCGTTTGGCTGTCCGCCCCAGGGGAGGGGAGAGGGGGGAGCCAGCTCGAGTTCATCGAGGAGCAGGAAAGGGCGTCCGTGGTCGGGTTCCATCTCGGAGGAGGCAGATCTACCGGCCCAGAAAAATTGTCTCATTACACAGAGAACAGGCGACAGACTCGTGGGGGAGGGTGAATTGAAATAAATAGAGGGTATAATTGGCAACCAAATTGGGCAGAAAACGGGTAAAAATTAGAAACTATCAATTTAAAATGAAATGTAAAAAAAGCATTGATTAAAAAAATGTATGCACTGGTTTTATCGTTGGAAAGTTGTCTTTTTAAAAGAAATCCCTGCAATCCCAAACTGTTGTGTCCCTGCTGTTTACTTAATTTTTATTGTTGATGTGACAGTGTGATAGGCATATCACAGAGCAATAACTTTCAGAGAGACCTTTTGTTCTGGTGGAGTTTTCAAAGATGGCCTCATTTAAATCAAGATGGCTGAGGTTCAGATGTGATTGTTAAATCTGAGAGATCCTCCAGCCAATTACAGCAGACGGTATCTGTCGCTGGGCGTACTGGCCCGATTTGAGAACAGTGTTCATTTGTGATGTCACTCTGAATGAGCCAATAACGGCTAACGTCACATTTGCTACTATGACACGAGTAGTTCCCTCTTCATGAAGTGTAAAATGATACAAGCCTATTTAAAAATAGACCTACACATCATTAGAAAGTGAATGCACATGCCTGTACAGGTCCATCCCTCCCTCTCTGACGGTCTCTCTCTTTTGTGTTGTAGGTATGGCCCCCATTCGGGACTTGGTCAGCCACTCCCATAACCAGACAGGTGACTACAATGTTTATTTTCTCCTCTCTCCTTGCTGCCTGGTGTGTGCTCCACCCTCCCTCCCTTGTGAATTTTATTGTCCCAGCGGTGCATCGTGGGGGCTGTAGTCTCGAAACCCCCCCCACCGGCTTGCTGCCTGCGAGTCAGCCGTGATCACACGGGGACCTTTGCACTCCGCCCCAAATCTGTAGAGACCAGAGATTTGATCAGATATGATCTGCTGACCGTCGGCTATAGTCCACGTTTTAGGAGCCTTCTCAGGAGATTACACATATCAGCGTGAAACCATTCTTGGAAATGGGCCACTCCATTTACAAGGAAGATGTGATGAACAGGTGGGGGGAGGGGGTCATTTGAATGCCCAAGACTTATTTACAAGGATTAGCAGCTAAATGTTTTTGTTGTTTTTTTTGTTTTTTAAAAGTATGATAAGGTTTTCTTTTCATCTCAAAGGCAACAGGCAATTATGTTAACTGTGAAGTGGAGCGTTTGTTGTGCCTTTCACTCAAATCCCAAAGATGGGAGTTAGACCAGCGTCTCGGCCAGCTAATCGATTCTGGGTGCCTGTGCGATGGATGGTTTTTGAAAGCGAGCGCCGGTTTCAGTAAACAGATTTGTGTCCTCGAGTCCTCTTCGAGTGCCTCCGTTTAAAGTCGGAAGGACGATGAGGGTTGTTTTTAACGGGTCGGAGAAGGCTATATTAGACCAGTGAAATGGCAGGGGCACCTGTTGAAAGTCTGCTGAAACGTTGTGTCGTGCGGTGTTCTGTGTGCTGATCCAGGATGGTGGTGTGAAACGTGCAGCGAGGATCAAGAGCCGTTATCGTTTGTCGGTATGACAGCGTGAATGTAGATGTAGGGTATGCAAAAAGCTTGCTATGCAAAGCGCTTCGTACCGCAGAGCCGTGTCTAGGCAAATTCACGGCACGGTACCTCTTCCTCAAAACAATGGAGGAGATGGATCTACAGTCAGATAAAGGCAATGTTGGGCCTCCCGTGTGGTCCAGTGGTTTCAGCGTCCGACGCTGGCCACGGCGACCTTGGTTGGTTCAATTCCCCGTCAAGCCAGAGTGTTGGTTCTGGTCGGGAGTGCCATCGGGGCGGCGATTGGCTGTCCGCCCCAGGGAGGGGGGAGGGAAGCCAACACACACAGTTTGCTGCGCACAGGAGTGGTTCTGGGGTGCCGGAATTGCACGACGAGTGCTGTCTCGGAGGCTGGTCACCGTGGCTACGGCAGCGAACTACGAGGGAGGGGACTGAACTGAGCACAGCGGGAGTAATTGGCTACCAAATTGGGAGAAAAACGGGAAAAGTAAAGGCAATGTTGAGAGGGGCCTCGGATGGTGTTAACGGTCAAAGCTTTTGCCCGGAATGCAAGTTGCCCACTGCAGCCGTGGTTAGAAAGCCCGGCTCTGGCCAGGAGTCCCGATCGGAGGCGGCGATTGGCTGTCCATCCCAGGGGAAGGGGGGAGGGAGAGCCGGCACGAGCTCGCCGAGGAGCAGAAGGGCAACCCTGGAATGACGGGTGGGCGAGTTCCGTCGTGGAGGAGGCAGATCATTGCCAGCCTCTGGGTATTACCTTGTCCTGTGGGGGTGGGTGGCAGGGTAAATCTAAAGAAATGGAGGGTATAATTGCCCCCCCCCCACCAAAGTGCTGCCTTTATGTTGGCAGTTACCCGTAGATCGACATCTAGATGATAAAGGACAACTGCAAATAGGAGCCTTTCAGATGACCATGGCTTGTCCACACACAACACATTTTCTTGAATGCCAAAAAAGGCAACAAAAAACAACCTCAAAGTCTGCAGCAAAATATCTATTTTCCAGCCTTTCGTAAACCATCCTTGAATTTTTGACATATCATGGAATTGTAAAAAAAAGCGAGTCAGAAATGGTTTTCATTTGAAAAAGAACGGCGTGTCTTCCTTTAGGCCCGGGGGGGTTCAGGCCGTCTGCAGGGACCGCTCGCTCGCTGGTGCGGAGCTGTCGGGTTATTCGTGGCTCTGGGTTTTGTCTTGGCTGGTTTTTCAGCGCCAGTGCCGGGTTTTGCTGAAGGAAGCTATCTGCACTGCAGTACACCCAGTTTTTCTGTTACAAACAATGACAAAGAACATCGTAGAAGTGTCCTTTCTTTTCTTTTCTTTTCTTTATCTTTCTGTCACCCTGTGTTTTTGTGAGGCATCGATCTAAAGCGTGGTGGTGTCAGTCTGCTTTTGTCACTGCGTCTCTCTCTCGCTCCCTCTCTCTCGCTCTCCCTCTCTCTCCCTCTCTCTCTTGCTCTCTTGCTCTCTCTCCCTTGCTCTCTCTCCCTTGCTCTCTCCCTTGCTCTCTCCCTTGCTCTCTCTCCTGCTCTCTCTCTCTCTCTCCCTTGCTCTCTCTCCCTTGCTCTCTCTCCTTGCTCCTCCCTCTCTTTGCTCTCTCTCTCTCTCTCTCTCTCTCCCCCTCTCTCCTCTCGTCAGGCAGGGTGATGACTCTCAGGTCTTGGCTCAGGGACAGAAGCTATTGAGACGGCCCCTGGCAGCCATCTTGCAGGGGCTGAGCAGGTGCAGATTAGCACAAAGATTTGCACAGGCAGGTGTGTGTGTGTGTGTGTGTGTGTGTGTGTGTGTGTGTGACCTGGCCTTGCCACAGGCAGGCAGGTGTGTGTGTGGGTGGGTGTGTGTCTGTCTGTGTGTGTCTGTGTGTGTGTGTGTGTGTGTGTGTGTGTGTGTGTGTGTGTGTGTGTAAGGAATTCTGTTGCACTGAAATGAGTGGGTTGCTGTGGGAGTGGGGGGGACAAAACAAGCAATGCCAACAAAGTCTGGCTCCTGTGCCAGTTTTTTCCCCCCTCCTCCTGCTACTTCAGAATGCGACAGGATCCTGCTGCTGTTACAAAATGGTGTCGCTGTGCAGGCCAGAGTCCGGCTCCTGGCGGCCATACGACAGGGACAGGGCCGGGAGAAGGGTTATGTGTCCCGTGTGTGGAGGAGCATAGGGTTCCTCATTACTGGGAAGACTGTATTTTTGTAGCGTTAGCATATTTTATGACTTTGCTTTTGTGGTTTGCAGTGGTAGATTTTGATGTTTACAAAAAAAGGTTTCTTCCTTTTTTTTTGGTGGAAGACGTAATCATTGGAAGCTTCTTCTGTTTAAAATGCACACCAGTGACATCAGAAACTTCTAACAGCCTGGTCTCTTCACGATGTGTCAGTTTGTGTTATTTATTAGGGCTTCTGCAAATGTATTTTTTAATTTTTTAAATCTGGCACCACTGACCTTTTAAATGTTGATTAAACACCATTAACGTTCCATGATCGTGACAGTGTTGGACTCTGGACTCTTTGGAGTCCGCACACCAGTGACGGTTGAAATTTGAGTTTTGAAATTGTGTCGTTTCTTGTGCCATTGCCCTTAACTCTGACTGTTTGGTTACAGTTTCCCAAGTTTTAAACAATCAACAGCCTTTTCCCGAATGTAATATAAGATTCTGGATTCTCTCTCTCCCACCCTCTCCCTCTCCCCCTGTCCCCTTGTCTCTCTCCTCCCTTCCTTCCTCTCTCCCCTCTTCTCTCTCCCCTCTCCCCCTCTCCCCTCTCTCCCCCTCTCTCCCTCTCCCCCATTCTCTCTCTCTCTCTCTCTCTCAGATCTGAACCACAGCGGTCTGGGCCCTCAGTATGAGAGCTCGCCCTGGAGCTCCGGCTCTCCGGGCAGCGACTCCGAGGGCGGCTGGGCCAAGGCGCTGGCCGACCGCCACGACCAGGACACGGCGTGGACGTCCCGCGCCGGCAGCGATCCCGAGCTCGGGTCCGAGAGCACAGACTCCGCCTCCAGCTCCGGCTCGGAGCGGAACCTCAACACCGCGGCCTCGGGCGGCGCCAGCGAAGACTACACGCAGGAGAAGAACGGGCACGCGGCTCGCCTCTCGGCCAACGGGGGCGCCCCGAGGGGGCCGTGGGGAGCGTGCCCGGGGCCCGCCGAGAACGCCGGCTCGTGGGGGGGCGCCGCCGCCCTCGGCCCCTCGTCCAACGGAGGCGCCAACCCAAGCACTTTGAACCTGGATGCCAACATCGGTGCCTGGCCCGTCCTGCCGAACACCGGGTCAAGCAGCAGCAGCAGCAGCAGCAGCAGCAGTGGAGTCGGCAGCCCCTGGAGTGCCGTCGGCCAAACGCCCGGCTGCCAGAGCGACAACTCTAAGCCAGGCCTCTCCGCCACGTCCTGGGGCGAAACCCAAACCCAAGCCCAGCCCCAGCCCCAGCCCCAGCCCCAGCCCGAAGCCAATGGTACAAGCAAGCCCCCGCCCAGCGGGCAACCTCAGAACCTTAACACTGAAACCAACGGACCAAACCACACTACCGCCACTACTACTAACGCCTCCACCTCTAGTTTACCAAACTCTACCGGTTTGGCGCAGACGGGCAGCTGGCTCCAGGTCGCTCCGGTTCCCAACGGCAACGGCGAAGGGGCGTCGGCCGGCGGGTGGGCCGTCACTAACCACCCCCCCGGAGACCAGCGGCCCGCCCCCGCAGCGGGGGCGACACTGTGAGCGCGATCCCCGCCCCCCCCTCCCTTAACGGCGGTAAAGGCGCCGGTGGCAGCGGGACGGGGGCTCTGGGCAGGGCCTGGGGGGCCGGGGCGGTGGAGCAGGGGCAGGGGCTTGCCCCCTCTTCCTCCTCGCCGAGCTCTTCCCCGTCTGCCTGGGGCGGGACGGGCCCGGCTGGGATCCCGCGCCCCTGGGGGAGGCGCGGAGGCTCGTCTTCATCGTCCTCGTCCTCCTCCTCCTCTTCGTCTTCCTCGTCTTCGGCCAAGGCGCCCACCACCACCACCACCACCACTGCTGCTCCGGGTTCCGGGGAGTGGACCGCCCTGCCCAGCCACAACCGGCACGCGGGCGACGGCGGGAAGGGGGCGGGCAGCTGGCGCTCGCTGGAGGACGACGCCCTTGGCGCCGGGAGATCGGCAGCTTGCCCGACGACGGCGGTGACGACAGCGACGGCGGCCATGGCAACAACAGCGACCGCTGACGACGGGCGGTCAGGGAGGCAGCAGCGCCCCCTCGTGGGCGAGCGAGGGCAGCGCGGAGAGCGGGGCGGGGGCCCACGGCGAGCGAGACCGCGACAGGGGCAGCCGCTGGAAGCCCAACTCCACGCCCAGTCCCCAGGCGCTGGTGGAGAGCACCCTGTCCCAGAGAGGACATCGACCCGCGAGTCCTGTCCAACAGCGGCTGGGGCCAGACCCCAGTCCGGCAGAACACCTCCTGGGACCTCGCTCCCCCCCCCTCCTCCTCCTCATCCTCCTCCTCCTCCTCCGCCCCCGACAGGAAGGGGGGCTGGGGGGCGGGGCCTGTCTCCAAGGCGACCAGCTCTGGCAGCGGCGGCTGGGGGGACGCTCCCACTGGGGGTCACACTCCCGATGGCGGTGGTGCCCCCGCGAAGCCCGCCCCTGGGTGGGGGGATACCAAAGGCCCCGGCAGGCAAGGGGGTGGGGGGGGGGGGAGGACGACTCTGTCACCGCGGCGACGAAGGGCGCCGGCAATCACACGTGGGGGAGGGGGAGGGGAGGAGCCAAGGAAGACCGCTCATCCACGTGGAGCAACACACAGAAGGCCAAGCAGGGGTGGGCCGAGGGGTGGGGCGGGCGGGAACGGGAACGGGACGGGGCGACGCGAGGTAACCACTGGGGGAGCGAGCCCCACAGGGGGGGCGGGGCGGGCGGCTGGGACAGCGACCGCTCGGGGGGTCCGGGATGGAACGACCGAGACCGTGACCACGACCATGGCAACACCTGGGCCGGCGGGAGCAGCAGCAGCAAGCCCAACAAGAGCTGGGGGGAGCCGGCCAATCAGGGCCAGGGCCAGGGCTGGGCAGGGGATGCCCCGGAGCAGAGCCACCCCACCTGGGCAGGGGGCGACCCGGCCGGGCCCAGCAAGCCCCAGCCGGGGGCGGGCCCGGGGCCCTCGAGCTGGCACGGGGGCCCATCCCGCCCATCCCCTCCGCCCCCAAACTGGAGGAGCCCACGGGCTGGGAGGAGCCCTCCCCCGAGAGCGCCCCCCGCAGGATGGAGATCGACGACGGGACGTCGGCCTGGGGCGACCCCAGCAGCTGCAACCGCGGCAACGTCAACATGTGGAGCAAGGGCGCGGGGGCGGAGCCAGACGCACAGGCCCCGCCTCCCCCTGTCCGCCCGCAGGCCCCGCCCCCGCCTCCCGTCAGCGCCGCGCCCGCTAAGGAGAAGACCGTGAGCCCAGGTAAGCTGACCCCCTTCCCCTCCCCCAAAAAAATCCCCAGCGCTTTCGTCTCTCGTGAAAAAAAAAAAAAACCCACAAAAAAAACCAACCCAAAAGCTTTTGAACGGCGCAACAGAGAGAGGAGGTTACGTTAGTCTCCTGGAATGTTCCGAGCTTCGATTGCAATTCTTCTCAGACGCTCCAAAAAAAGGCTTTATTCCCCCTCCCCCTTTTTGGGAGAGCGTTTCAAAAGCCAAACTAAACAAATACTCGGGAGCGTTTTCTTTTACAAAGGTGGAGCTGGAGGGAGGGGGTGGAGAGAGAGTTCTGAATCAGCACAGAACAGAAAATTGTTCTGCTGCATTTTCTTTTTGTCCGGTTTTTGTTTCAATGCACATCCTGACCAGGCCAACTGGTGTGTGTGTGTGAGACGGGGAGAGAGAGTGTTTGTGTGTGTCAGAGAGCGAGAGTGTGTGTGTGTGTCAGAGAGAGAGTGTTTGTGTGTGTCAGAGAGAGAGAGAGAGAGAGTGAGAGTGTGTGTGTGTGTGTGTGTGTGTGTGTGTGTGTGTGTCTATGTATGTATGTATGTATGTGTGTGTGTGTGTGTGTGTGTGTCTCTGAGAGAGAATATGCTTGTGTGTCAGTGAGGGAGAGGGAGAGGGTGAGTGTGTGTGTCTCTGAGAGAGAGGGAGAGAGAGTGTGCTTGTGTGTCGGAGAGGGAGAGGGTGTGTGTGTGAGAGAGTGCTGGGAATCGGCCTCCAGACGGCACAGTGAGAACAGCAGGCTCGCGTTACGTTCAGACGGGCGGCGAGGTCACATGGTCACATGGTGCCACAGCAGGGCCGGCGAGGTCACATGGTCACCGCCGAGTAAACAGCTCACAGGAGCCTGTTTACAGAGGCAGGACGGACTGCCCTGCCAGGGTCACATGACCTGGTTCTGTCTGCCGAGGAGCTTTTTTTATTTTTTAAGAGGCTTTTAGAGTGTAGGTTCCTGTCACCATTTAAAAGTCCATGTCACCGTGGTTCTGTGTGTCTCAGTAGGTAGAGCGTGGTTCTGTGTGTCAGTTTTTAAGAGGTTCTGTTTCAGAATGCGTGGTTCTGTGTGTCTCATTTAGAGCAAGTGTTCTGTGTGGCTCAGTAGGTTCTGGTTCTGTGTGGCTCAGTGGGTAGAGCGTGGTTCTGTGTGGCTCAGTAGGTAGAGCGTGGTTCTGTGTGTCAGTAGGTAGAGCGTGGTTCTGTGTGTCTCATGAGGTAGAGCACTGTTCTGTGTGGCTCAGTAGGTAGAGCGTGGTTCTGTGTAACTCAGTAGGTAGAGCGTGGTTCTGTGTGGCTCAGTAGGTAGACCATGACGTTGGCAACGCTTAGGTTGTGGGTTCAATTACCATTGGGGCCACATATACTGTAAAATGTATGCATTCACTACTGTAAGTTGCTTTGCATAAAAGCATCTGCTAAATGGCATATATCTATAAAAGGGTTCTTTAGCAGCCATTATTTTCGGTCACAAGCAATTTCCTTTTTCTACTTTGGCCTTTTCCTGCGTCCAGTAACCGCAGAGTGCGATCTGACGGACCTAGTTCGGGAAACCATTGGACGTTCTTCAAAGAGCGGTGTCTAAAAACAGTCTTATCCGAGCCTTATCTAAAACGATAAACGTTTGGGAATGTCATGTTTGCCGTTTGTGCTGCTGTCAGATCTCTGGATGGCTTTCACGACAGGCTGTAACACACCGAAGCGACAGTTTACAGGATAATTCCGTACTAAAATCCATGACAGACGGCTGTATTTGTTCTTGCCTCTGATAACAGGGTCAAATCCAGCAACCGCAAACAAGACATGTTCTTTATGGTTTTGAGATTGAGGCTTCGGCCAGTAAAACTACAAATGTTTTGATTCAAAGTCCGTGCTGCTCCATAAATATGGCGGTTATGTCAGAGTGTCATTTTAGCTGGACTGTTGTCAATTTGGGCCTTTCTCAAAGAGGCGTGTGTAAGCCACTCCAGTGATGTGTTTCGGTGACGGCCTGTAGTTTGGCGTTTTTCTCACCCAGCACGAGGGGAAAATGACAGCGAAATGTTTTGGAGACCAACGTGTCCCTCGCTGCGTATCTGGCTTGCTTTACAGAGGGGGTCAGGCCGGGGGTCTCGTGACGGAGGTTTCGTGAAAAGCGCCACACAAATACATTTGATTGAGCGCTGCATTGTGGGTAGGCCTCCCATTTTTTCAGTTTTCCCCCCGTTTTTCTCCCAATTTAGTGCCTATTTATTTTTATTTTGATTTCCCCACACAAACTCGCCGTCCGTCTCTATGAGGCAAGCTAATTCTCCGAGGCAGCGAACTCTGCTTCCTTCGAGACGGAATTTGCCCCCACCCACTGTGAGACTCCCTTATGCACTTCACAGCTCACCCTCCCCCCTCCTCTCCCCCCTGGGGCAGACAGCCAAACTCCACCCCCAATGGGGACTCCCCACCAGTGCCGGTCTGGTACAGTCTGGTTTCTAACCGCGAAGGCGATAGGCAGCTCACACTCGTAAAGAACCAGCCAAATACGGGTGCGTTAGACCGCTACGCTATCCGAGGGCCCTTAGGTTTCCCGTATTTTTGAGGGGCCAATCGTATGACGCCCCATGGGTCACACAAGCCCCCTCACCTGTGTAGTCCCAGGCGCTCAGGTGTGCTCAGGTGTGGTGTCCTGTCCTGTCGTCCGCAGGGTGGGGCGAGCAGTACAGACCCCCTCCGAAGCCCGTCGAGTCTTCCACCTGGGGGGAGCCGACTCCGCCCCCCGTCTCCGTGGACAACGGGACCTCGGCCTGGGGCAAGCCCGTGGACGCGAGCTCGACCTGGGAGGGGCCTGGCCGGGAGTGCGGGGCCGCGGGGCTGGGACGGCGGCAGCAGCTCCTCCAGGGGGGCAGCCCCCACACAAACATGGTGAGTCCCGGGGGAGAGGGGGCCACTCCACACCCCAACTGGGTCTAATCACTTAGTTTGAGATGCTTCGTGTCCAGGGTCTGTGTGAGTTTAACTGGTTACATTGGTGTGCAGGTGTTCGTTGTAACTCTTAATTAGAGCGCTTAATTGATCAGTTAAATTTGCACAGGTAACTCCCCTCACCTGGTGTCTTTGTTCTGAATCGGTTGCTGGTTTTAATCGGTTGCTCTGTATTTTGGGAGGGGGAGTGTGGGGCATATTTCTGCTATATCCCACTGGGACCAAATATACTGAAGAATGTATGCATTCACTACTGTAAGATAAAAGTGTCTGCTAAATGGCGTATATTATATATAACATTCTGAGCGTGTTTTTCCCTCTCCAGGACCCAAGCCTCTGCAGGAGAGCTGGGGTGGGGCGGGCCTGGTGGGGGCGGGGGCGGGGCCGGGGCGGAGCTGGGCGGGGCCGGGGGGCAGGACGGCCCCCTGCAGGCCGGCGGGCGCTCCACCTGGCAGCCGGAGGAGGAGGTGGAGATCGGGATGTGGAGCAACAGCACCTCCGGCCAGCAGGACGCCAGCGGAGCGGGGAGCTGGTCCTACGCCAAGAAGATCCCCCAAAAGGTGAGGGCGTCTCCTAGCAACCCGAGAGCCACGCCTCGCCTCGCCAAACCCCTGAAATGTGACTTGGTCCGTCTGTGACAGAGAAGGCTCTGAATGCACTCTCCGTGAGTTGCTTTGGATAAAAGCGTCTGCTAAATTATTGTGTAGGCAGGCAGTGTGGTATAATGGTTAGGGAACTGGGCTTGTAACTCAGAGGTTTCAGGTTCAATCCCCAGGTGGGACACTGCTGTTGTACCCTTGAGCTAAAGGTACTTAACCTGAATTGCTTCAGTTAATATCCAGCTGTATAAATGGATTGTAAAGAAATGTGAACTGTAAGTCACTCTGGATAAAAGCACCTGCTAAAAATGCCTGTAAAGTAAAATGCCTGTAAAGTCCCCAAAATGCCTGTTTTGTATTTTTTAAAATCATTATTATTCTTGTAAAATTCAGTTTGTGTATGCCGATGTTGGCAAACGGCGCTGTCCAAAAGTAAAGCCTGATTGGTTGGTTGGTTGGCTGATTGAAAGGCTGACGCTGCTTGTTGCTCGGCAACGGGAGAGCAAGACACCCCTAAAGTGGGTGGACCTTTTCCAGAGCTGTCACACTCATTTGAGCCAATCACGGCCGTCTTTCCCTGTGGGGACCAAAGAGTGCTGACTGTTAACACAAGTCTGTGATTCACACAGCACATTGTTTGTGAAGCCACACTCTGGCTTAATGTCACATGACCAGGGTCAGCCGAAGCCATGCCCAGCATGTCTATGGATATAACGCTCACCGATGGGTTTTTTGTACTTTTCCTTTATTAGCTCAATAAAGGTGTCAGCAAGCAAGAGGAGTCCTGGATGAATCCGTTTGTGAAGCAGTTCAACAACATGAGTTACTCTGTGAGTACTTCCTCTGGGCTAATGCGGGATGCTTGGGAATTGTAGTAATAATAATAATAATAATGAATTGTATTTATGGAGCAGACTTTAAAATGCAGAGAAATCTCAAGGCGCTTTACAACAGGCTGTTATAAAAGAAATATATATTTATATAAATACCTAAAAACAAGATGAACAGATACCATTTTAAAACAACAGAAAGAGAAGGGGGAGGGGGAAAGAGTAATACAAACAGATACAATCTAATTGTCCGAAACACATAATTGTAGTTATTTCTTCTTTTATTTTTTTAAAAATATTTATTCTTTAACACAGGTAGAGGTGACAAGTGTGCGCTTTTAAGTCACTTTTAAAACCCTGCCTTTCGGTCTTTGGTTTTCGGTTTTGGTGTTTCGCCACAAAGCTCACCAAAGAACGAGTTTCCCTTTATTATGTGACTTTGGATTGAATGTATCCATGGCGATGCGATGAAAGCAAAGTGCTAATCGTGTGTCTGTCTGTCTGTCTGTCCGTCTGTACAGAGGGAGGCTGCTGATGAGACTCTGAAGTGCAATAAGATGGACATGCCTGGTGAGTGATGTCATCACTTTTAAAATCCTGAACTAAAGAATCACTTTGATGCACCTTGGAATGGAGTCTTTGTGTACATCTTTTAATGATGGTGATGATGATGATGGTAGTGGTGATGGTGGGGTGTGGATGATGATGGTGATGGTGATGATGATGAATATGATGATGGCGATGATGATGATGATGGTGATGATTGTGATGATGATTGTGGTGATGGTGCTGATGATGATGATGATGGTGTGGATGGTGATGGTGGTGATGGTGATGATTGTGATGATGATGCTGATGATGATGGTGTGGATGATGATGGTGATGGTGGTGATGATGGTGATGGTGATGGTGTGGATGATGAATATGATGCTGATGGTGGGGTGATGGTGGTGTGTGTCCCAGCAGGAATGCTGGGGGAGAAGCGCATGGAGGGGGAGAGGCCCGTGATGAATATGGGGGAGTACAACAGCGCCATGGGCAAGGGTCCCAACCTGCGCCACCACCTCCCCCCCAAAGAGTCTTCCGCCGACCGCGGCCCCTACTACGACAAGGTGAGCGACGGCAGGACCCCGTTTCACACGGCCTGGCCTGTCCAGAAACCCAACGTGCGTTTCCGCTCCGGCGACACACACATGCGTGGCAGTTTGAGCCGCGCCAGGTTTTACTAGAAGCAGGTCGGTGCAGTGAGTTTTATCCACCAGCAGGGGTCTCCACCTTCCACTCAGGAAGCTCTTCTGCTTCCAGTAAAAACCTGAAACCCGCTGTGCTTTGGGACACTGTTGCTATTTCAGCCCCTGCTGTTCTCTGTTCTAAAGCACTGTGGTCACGCACACCCCGATAATATCTAGGCTTCGGAACAAGGAGAGCGAATCAAAGAGCAGTTAATTAATGCACCCAGGCAGATTTCAGGAATATTAGTGCCATGTTCCGCCCGCTGTGGCCGTAGCCTTGTGATGTCATAATGAATCCTGTTCTGTCATCTGCAGATTGGCCCCCCTGTGGCCGGAGCCTTGTGATGTCATAATGAATCCTGTTCTGTCATCTGCAGATTGGCCCGCTCTGTGGCCGTAGCATTATGATGTCATGATCCCTTGCCCCTGTCTTTTGTCACCATCTGCAGAATGTCAGCGGCATGTATGGTGGTGGCAGCGCTGGAGCGGGGCAGGGCAGGGGAGCCCAGCAGCCCCCCGGACCGCCCCTAAACCAGTCTCAGCCAACCCTGCGTGCCCAAGTGCCTCCGCCACTGCTCCCATCTCAGGTACGGCCGCTCGCCATTGGCTGGTCTGCCCACACGCGCTCGTCAATTCACTTATTTAGCGTGTTAAGTTGGCTAGCTCATTTTGAGGCCTGTTCCCTCGTTAGCTTATACATTTACATTTTAAGCATTGAGCAGACGCTGTTATCCAGAGCAACTTACAAGATGTGCATTAATACATGGTAGGAACAATCATTTTTCACGCAAGAGAGCAGTGCAGTA
This sequence comes from Aldrovandia affinis, assembly GCA_029706075.1. Classification (NCBI taxonomy): domain Eukaryota; kingdom Metazoa; phylum Chordata; class Actinopteri; order Notacanthiformes; family Halosauridae; genus Aldrovandia; species Aldrovandia affinis. The sequence continues at coordinate 870,883 of JAINUG010000217.1, forward strand.
ATACAGCCATAGATATCATTGTAGGCAGCTGCGTACCATACCTGTAACACTGGGAAGGAAAAGGTTAGTAATTTTTTTTAAAAATACATAAGTAAGCAGGGGTATATAGTGTTGAGCAAGTAGGCAGTGGTGATGACAGTGAGCTAGATGGACAGAGTTCAGTGGTAGTGGAGTCTGAAGAGGTGGGAGGCACACACGAAACCTTAGCTAGACGTCCTTCTCCTCGGGGTGCGGTGTTTTAGACGCTGATGATCATCCTGTCTCCCCCCTCCAGGTCCCCCCCTCTGTGCTGAAGTACCCCCTCAATAACAGCGGCATGGGCCCCCTGTTCGGCCCCCAGCAGGTCGCCGTGCTCAACCAGCTCAACCAGCTCAGTCAGATCAACCAGCTGCAGGTGCGACCCGCCCGCCTCCCAGCGCCTTCTGACTACTGTCTCGCTTCTAAGTTCTCCTTTTCGTTTATTTTCTTTTTATTACATTACAGGCATTTAGCAGACGCTCTTATCCAGAGCCACTTACAGTTTTTTGTTTTTTTTACATTTCTTTACAATCCATTTATACAGCTGGATATTAACTGAAGCAATTCAGGTTAAGTACCTTTAGCTCAAGAGTACAACGGCAGTGCCCCCACCTGGGGATTGAACCTGCAACCTTAACGTTACAAGCCCAGCTCCCTAACCATTATACCACACTGCCTGCCTGTGTCTCCTGCTATTTGAACATCCAGGCCAGGCTGCCCTGTCACACAGTGGACTGTCTTTCATGAAATGGCCGCTGTGTGTTTGTGTAACTGAGTAGTCAATAAGTTATTTGGAAATGGATCCAGTCCTGAGTGGCTTTTGAGTGTTGGCCCAGAGATGCACTGTGGCGCCCCCTAGCGGTGACTAGCGCATTGCGTTTTTGTTTAGTTTTTTTGATTGGGGTTGTCATGGCTACCTAACGGCCCTGCCTCCTTCCTGCCTCCACAGCGCCTCCTGCTGCAGCAGCAGAAACTGCAGTCCCAGAGGAACATGGCCGCCAGCATGCGCCAGCACCAGGAGATGCAGGTAAAGGGGCAGGGAAAAAATTCCTCTAAAAAGCAAATGCCCGAACATTTTTGAAAGAATTGAAATCGAGCACTTCTTAAAAAAAAACTAAATGAGGCTGTTTTTATATTGCTCATCCCCCGCCCACCCCACAGGGCCGCCCCCAGATGATGCCACCGCCTGATTCTTCGTCACCTCGACCCTCCCTGATGAAGGTGTGAGACACCCCCCCACAGCCACCGCCATCCCTGCAGCAGTCTGGCCTCAAGTCCTACCTGGAGAACTACATGCCCCAGAATGCACCTGACATGCAGAAGGGACAGAGCGCACTCGGCTCCTTCAGTAACTTCCCTTTAGGTGGGTTTCCTCCGTGTGTGTGCGTGTGTGTGCGTGTGTGTGCGTGTGTGTGCGTGTGTGTGCGTGTGTGTGTGTGCGTGTGTGTTCACACGAGTTTAAATGTACAGTACAATGGTAAAGGTGATTTTAAGGATTTTCTGGGTCTTAAAATCTCCCTTCCTCCCCCCTCCTCTCTTTCTAGGCTTGAATTCAAACTTGAATGTAAACAGTCTGGACATGGGCGGCGTCGGGTTCAAAGAGCCACAGTCCAGGCTGAACAAGTGGATGGACATGGGCGGCAGCTCGCCGCTCGATCAAAAACCTGGTGAGTCGCGCTTGCGGGTGATGGCGGGCTCTTTCAGACCGCGCGTGCAGCAGAGAGAGCGACGCTGTGGGTGAAGGCTTCCGCCTTGTGGATCAGCCTGTCGCCATGTTTTAGCCATTCTGTGAGAGAATGCACGTTCTGATTTAACCGATCGGCTCCTGAGATTCATGTGAAGTTTATTCAGGGGAGTCCAGGAGTGCCGATTGGTTGTTTGATTAGCTTAGTAGCCGGTTGACTGGTCAATTGGTTTGTTTGATTGGTTTATTAGTCGGTTGATTGGTTTATTAGCCGGTTGACTGGTTAATTGGTTTGTTTGATTGGTTTATTAGCCGGTTGATTGGTTCATTAGCCGGTTGACTGGTTAATTGGTTTGTTTGATTGGTTAATCGGTTGGTTGTTTGATTGCAGGTGTGCTCTCCTCTGGGCTGCGGTTGGAGGACTCCCTCTTCGGTCCGCACGACTTCATGAACTCGGGCAACGCCCCCGAGAGTCAGCCCCCCCGGCTCAGTGGGAGATGGCTGGCCCCTCCGTGCCAAATCGCCTCACGGCTCCGGCAACGTCACCTGGCCGCCAGGTGAGTGCCTGCACCACACCTATAATTAGGGCGATAGATGATGATCACGATGCTCTTTTCACTGAAGAAAACAAAAACAAACAAAAAACATTGTTGAAAGTCGAGGACGAAGCCAATTGTCAGATAGTCTAAATCTTCAGTTCAGAATGATTCTGCTAAAGGGGTGGCTCTCAATCCTGGTTTTTGTTTCACCTTAAAATCAGCAACACAAGAAACCAGGTGAGGTGAGTTAACTCTGGGGGCAGTGCAGTGTAACAGTTAGAGAACTGGGCTTGTAACTCAGAGGCTACAGATTCGATTCCCAATTGAGAGGCACTGCCGTTGTACCCTTGAGCTAAAGGTACTTAACCTGAATTGCTTCGGTAAAATATCCAGCTGTGTAAATGGATTGTATGTAAAGAGCGTCTGCTAAATGCCTAAAATGTAAATGTCTTTGACTAAAAAGAAGTGCCGCTGTGATTGGCTCCTCAGAGTTTCACCCGGGCGAACCTTGGGAAGGATATCCGAACATCGACCCCGAGACTGACCCCTACGTCACCCCAGGGAGCGTGATCAATAACCTCTCCGTTAACACTGTCCGGGACGTGGATCTCAGGGACAGGAACAACGGTGTGTTTTAAACGTTATTTTTCAGATTTTTCCAGGTTTTTTTTTCCCAATTTGGTGGCCAATTGTGCCACCTATTGATCTAACTAGGGAAGAAAAGCTGGGATACCGCTGAATAGTTTGATTAGGTTAGTCAGGAGCGTGGGGTCTGAACAGAAAGCAGTAGGTGAGCGCACACACACACACACACACACACACACACACACACACACACACACACACACACAGAGCCCTGATTTCAGAAGGTAGAGATGTGAGATCCTGACCCTGGAACAGTATCTTCCTGTAATGCTGAATGCTTGCGATGAATATCTGTGCATGTGTGAATACTTTTGCGCTGCTCTGTAATAAAGTGAGATCATCCCTGATTGGGGACGTAAGGAAAAGGGCCCTAAAAGGTTTTTGTTTGTTTGCGGTGTTCCAGGGACAAGCTCATCTCTGAACACCGCGCTGCCTTTGAATAGTGCCTGGTCCTCCATGCGTGCCTCTAACTACACTGGCTCCCTCAGCAGCCCCGCACAATGCACTTCAGGTGAGCGCTCGGGAGAGGTCTCTACTGACCGCACGACATTACGATCACACACACCTTCTCTGTATAACCACACACACCTTCTACTCTCTGCACGTCCACACACACACCATCTATTCTCTCTGTGTGACATTACGATCACACACACCGTCTATTCTCTCTGTACGACCACACACACACCGTCTGTTCTCTCTGTGCGACATTACAACCACACACACCCTCTACTCTCTCTGTATAATCACACACACACACCTTCTACTCTCTCTGTACGACATTACAACCACAATGTAATGACATAGCTATTCAGTGCAATATACTTATTTGAGGATTAAAACGATCACAGTATTACCAATAAGCAGAAGTTTTTGTTGTGTTTCTGACTTTGTTTCCTCTCGTGTCTTCTTTCACCCGGGGGTTCCTTTTCTCCTAATTGTGGGGGTCGGGGGAACAGCCAGAAGCGGCGAACCCAAGTCCGCGTGGGTCTCCCCGGTACAGTCGCCAACACCTCCTCGCCCCACGAGCTGTGGAAGGTTCCCCTGCCCCCAAAGCCCCTCCGGCCCGCCCGGCCACCCCGGCCTCACCAGCCAGAAGCAGGCCTCGTCCTGGGACAGCGGCCCCCTGCGCCTGGGGGGCTGGGGGGCCTCGGACTCCAGATTCACCCCCGGTGAGTACCACAGCGCCACCCCGCTGCAGGGAGGGGGAATTACACTCCTTAGCGCGGCGGCGACTCGGCTGGAGAACTTGCCTGTTAGCGATGCGCCAGTCTGCTAAGACCTGGGCCCGTATGTACAGAGTGCTGATCTAGGATCAGGTTTTCCCCAGGTCCATATCCTAACCATACTGGCTGGGCTGGCAGGGTAGTGTAATGGTTAGGGAGCTGGGCTTGTAACTCAGAGGTTGCAGGTTCAATTCCCAGGTGAGGGGCACTGCCGTTGTACCCCTTGAGCTAAAGGTACTTAACCTGAATTGCTTCAGTAAAATATCCAGCTGTATAAATGGATTGTATGTAAGAGTGTCTGCTAAATGCCTAAAATGTAAATGTCTTTGACTAAAAAAGAAGTGCCGCTGTGATTGGCTCCTCAGAGTTTCACCCGGGCGGAACCTTGGGAAGGATATCCGAACATCGACCCCGAGACTGGCCCCTACGTCACCCGGGAGCGTGATCAATAACCTCTCCGTTAACACTGTCCGGGACGTGGATCTCAGGGACAGGAACAACGGTGCGTTTTAAACGTGCGGCCCCAACCCCCCACTGCCCCACCGCCCTCCGGCGTGCACCAGGGCACCGTTTCAGGGCCCATGCTCTTTTCGGCCTCGCAGAGGAAGCCTGGAAAGAGACCGACCCCACCTTTGGACTGACCATGACACGGTCTTTTTTGGACACACCCTGTGCCGGCCAGAAGAGGATGGGCTCCCCCTTTTAGTCTGGTTCCTCCCAAGGTTTCTCCCAATCAGGGGAGTTTTTCCTTGCCACTGTTGCCTTTAGGCTTGCTTTTGGGGGGGGTCTAGGCCTGGGTTCCCCCTCTGTTAAGCGTTTTGTGACAATTCAATTGTGAAAAGCGCTACACAAATACATTTGATTTGATTTGATTTGATATAGTTCAACCGGCCGGATGCGATTTGCCAGCATCGGGTTGGCGTTTCATGCCCTGTGGTGCGTCCGTTTCCCCTTTTGTATTCCCGTAGACGCGATTGCTACATCGCTTACGCAGTGAGTGCACACAAGGCTCTTTTGAGCGAGGGGGGAAAAGGCAAACATTTTTAGTTTGATACTCCGTATGGTGAATTGAAGAACGAAAGAGGGTTTTTTGAGCCGGGAGTTTATGCTCCTGAAAGAGAGATGTTGTAAAGGCCTGATCATTCGTCCTGTGGGTTTACGTCAGTGGCTGTCTGCCGGAGTTTTTCCCCCCTACAAACTTCTGTTAATTACAGTGTGCCAACCAGTCTTCAGATGTATTTCTGGTGCATGATGTCTAAAGGTTATACTAAACGGGCTAAATCAGGGGAGTCCATTTTAATTTATTTCAGATTTTTCCAGGTTTTTTTTCTCCAATTTGGTGGCCAATTGTGCCACCTATTGATCCAACTAAGGAAGAAACGCTGGGATACCGCTGAATAGTTTGATTAGTTTAGTCAGAAGCGTCGGGTCTGAACAGAAAGCACTAGAGCAGGGGTCGGCAACCTGCGGCTCCGGAGCCGCATGCGGCTCTTTCAGCCCCATGTTGCGGCTCCGCGTGGCGTTGCACCCCCGGTCCCGCGAAATAAATGAACTGGTCGCAGCTTAGCACCCCCCCGTCGACAGAAAATGGGGCGGCTCCCAGTGTTTTCTTTTCCGTGGAAACCGGGTCCAAATGCCTCTTTGAGTGTTACGGGTTGCCGACCCCTGCACTAGGTGAACACACACACACAGCCCTGATTTCAGAAGGTAAAAATGTGAGATCCTGACCCTGGAACAGTTATCTTCCTGTAATGCTGAATATTTGTGATGAATATCTGTGCATGTGTGAATACTTTCGCGCTGCTCTGTAATAAAGAGAGATCATCCTGAATTGGGGACGTAAGGAAAAGGGCCCTAAAAGGTTTTTGTTTGTTTGCGGTGTTCCAGGGACAAGCTCATCTCTGAACACCGCGCTGCCTTTGAATAGTGCCTGGTCCTCCATGCGTGCCTCTAACTACACTGGCTCCCTCAGCAGCCCCGCACAATGCACTTCAGGTGAGCGCTCGGGAGAGGTCTCTACTGACCGCACGACATTACGACCATACACACATCTTCTCTGTACAACCACACACACCATCTATTCTCTCTGTACGATCACACACACCGTCTATTCTCTCTGTACAACCACACACACCTTCTACTCTCTGTACGTCCACACACACACCATCTATTCTCTCTGTGTGACATTACGATCACACACACCGTCTATTCTCTCTGTACGACCACACACACACCGTCTGTTCTCTCTGTGCGACATTACAACCACACACACCCTCTACTCTCTCTGTATAATCACACACACACACCTTCTACTCTCTCTGTACGACATTACAACCACAATGTAATGACATAGCTATTCAGTGCAATATAATTATTTGAGGATTAAAACGATCACAATATTACGCAGGCTCAATAAGCAGAAGTTGTTGTGTTTTTGACTTTGTTGTGTTTCTGACTTCGTTTCCTCTCGTGTCTTCTTTCGCCTGGGGCTTCCTTTTCTCCTAATTGTGGGGGGGGTCGGGGGGGAACAGCCAGAAGCGGCGAACCCAAGTCCGCGTGGTCTCCCGGTACAGTCGCCAACACCTCCCTCGCCCACGAGCTGTGGAAGGTTCCCCTGCCCCCCAAAGCCCCCTCCGGCCCGTCCCGGCCACCCCCCGGCCTCACCAGCCAGAAGCAGGCCTCGTCCTGGGACAGCGGCCCCCTGCGCCTGGGGGGCTGGGGGGCCTCGGACTCCAGATTCACCCCCGGTGAGTACCACAGCGCCACCTCGCTGCAGGGAGGGGGAATTACACTCCTTAACGCGCGGCGGCGACACCGGCTGGAGAACTTGTCCGTTAGCGATGCGCCAGTCTGCTAACACCTGGGGCCGTATGTACAGAGTGCTGATCTAGGATCAGGTTTTCCCCTGGTCCATATCCTAACCATACTGGCTGGGCTGGCAGGGTAGTGTAATGGTTAGGGAGCTGGGCTTGTAACTCAGAGGGTGCAGGTTCAATTCCCAGTTGGGGCACTGCTGTTGTGCCCTTGAGCTAAAGGTACTTAACCTGAATTGCTTCAGTACAATATCCAGCTGTATAAGTGGATTGTATGTAAAGAAATGTAAACTGTGTAAGTCGCTCTGGATAAGAGCGTCTGCTAAATGTCTAAAATGTAAATGTAAATGTAATGTAAAATACCCATTATGAGCTAAAAGGCTAAACTGATCCTAGATCAGCACTTGTACTCTTAGAATCTTTGTACATACAGCCCCTGGACTAGCTCAAACCGCCGTGGGTTAGGAGAGTCACTTCCCATCTCCGTCGCTGCCAGAGGGAACTTCTTTCTCTGAGGCATTGTCTGCCACTTCACACTGAGAAGCCAAAGAGACCGTATCACATCGCCCCGTTTTTATGTTTAGTTTCTGTAATTACATTCATGCTTTGTTTGCGGAACTTGGCAACGTCCTCGCGTCTCAAAGTTACTCTGCGGTGACCGGTAAATACCGGTCTGGTCTGGTTTGATCTGGATCTGAGCACGACGGTGGGGAAGAGCGCCCTGACTCCAGGGTTACATTCACATCATTACATTTTAGGCGTTTAGCAGACGCTCTTATCCAGAGCGACTTACACAGTTTACATTTATTTTACATACAATCCATTTATACAGCTGGATATTTTTACTGAAGCAATTCAGGTTAAGTACCTTTAGCTCAAGGGTACAATGGCAGTGCCCCCACCTGGGAATTGAACCAGCAACCTCTTGAGTTACAAGCCCAACACCCTAACCATTACTGTCGGTTCTGGTTCCGGGCCTGACCACACGCTCCGTTAAGATCAGCATAATTACCTCCTGGGCGGTTCTGGTTCCGGGCCCTGACCACACGCTCCGTTAAGATCAGCATAAGGTGGGCGGTTCACATAAGTGAGGGTGAGCGTGAAAGGAGGCAGGCCCTATAGAACCTCTGGACCAGCTCCAGATGCATGGTTGTGTTCGGAGGGAAAGGAGCCGCTGGACCAGCTCCAGATGCATGGTTGTGTTCGGAGGGAAAGGAAGGCCTTCGCCTCACAGCGTACAGCCCCTGCAGCTCGGGTCGCCAGCTAACGAGCTCGTTTCCTGTTTCCTGTTTCCTCAGGTTCCAGTTGGGGCGACAGCAGCTCAGGAAGAACAACCAATTGGCTGGTTCTCAAAAATCTCACACCGCAGGTTGGTGCGCCAGTCTCGCTAGCCTCGGGCGGAGGCTTCAGCTGTGTGCCTGTTACTGTTTCTACTTCCACTGGTTACATTTGGGCCACGATAAACGCCTAGTCTGTGTTAAGCACCATTGTGTCTGTGGATTTGGGTGTAACGGCGTGTGTGTGTGTGTGTGTGTCTTTCTGTGTGTGTGCGCGTGTGCTTGTGCGTGCGTGTGTGTGTGTGTGCGTGCCTCTGTGTGCGTGTGTGTGTGTGTGTGTGTGTGCGTCTGCGTGTGCGTGCGTGTGTGTGTGTCTCTCTGTGTGTGTGTGTGTGTGTGCGTGCGTGCGTGCGTGCGTGCGTGTGTGTGTGTCTCTGTGTGTGCGTGTCTCTGTGTGTCTCTCTCTGTGTGTGTGTGTGTGTGTGTGTGTGTGTGTGCGTGTGCGTGTGTGTGCGTGTATCCGTGTCTCCCCGCGCAGATTGACGGCTCCACTCTCCGCACGCTGTGTATGCAGCACGGTCCACTGATTACATTCCACCTGAACCTTCCCCACGGCAACGCAGTCGTGTGCTACAGCTCCCGGGAGGAGGCGGCCCAAGCCCAGAAGAGCCTGCACATGTGAGTCACGAGTCTGCTGCCAGCGCCAAACGCACTCCACTCCGCTCTCTACTGACCCGATACCTCCACTATACCCGTAACCGCTAGCTTGACTATACCCATAACCGCTAGCTTGACTATACACATAACAGCTAGCTTGACTATTAGCATAACCGCTAACTTGACTATTAGCATAACCGCTAGCTTGACTATTAGCATAACCGCTAGCTTGACTATACCCATAACCGCTAGCTTGTCTATTAGCATAACCGCTAGCTTGACTATTAGCATAACCGCAGCTTGACTATTAGCATAACGGCTAGCTTGACTATACAGATAGCGGCTAGCTTGACTATAAACATAACCGCTAGCACGAAATAAACTAGTGCATACCTGTTCTTGCGCTGGTCTCTACGATTGATTTATTGATAGCCTTGTTGCCTAAAGGCCTCATTGCCCCATTTTCACTCCCATGGAGAAAGGAGACCTGCCTTCACCTCCCGGAGCGGCAGTGAAGAGAATCAAGGCGGCAGTGTAGTGTAATGGTTAGGGAACTGGGCTTGTAACGTTAAGGTTGCAGGTTCAATCCCCAGGTGGGACACTGCCATTGTACCCTTGAGCTAAAGGTACTTAACCTGAATTGCTTCAGTTAATATCCAGCTGTATAAATGGATTGTATGTAAAGAAATGTAAAACTGTAAGTCTCTCTGGATAAAAGCCGTCTGCTAAAAATGCCTGTAAAGTAAAATGCCTGTAAAGGTGTGTGTTGTTCAGTGTATGCCGATGTTGGCCGGCGTTGTCCAAAAGTAAAGCCTGATTGGTTGGTTGGCTGATTGAAAGGCTGACGCTGCTCGTTGCTTGGCAACGGGAGAGCAAGACACCCCTAAAGTGGGTAAAGGTGTGTGTTGCCCGCTAACGTTTGGCATTTTTGCTTTTTTTTTTCCTTCCACAGGTGCGTTTTAGGGAACACAACCATCCTCGCCGAGTTCGCCAGCGAAGAGGAGATCAGCCGCTTCTTTGCACAAGGTCAGTCCATGGCCGCCTCGCCCGGTTGGCAGTCCCTGGGCGCCGCCCAGTCCCGGATCGGATCCCTCGAGGGCTCGCACCCCTTCCCGGGCCGCCCCGAGCCCAGCCACTGGAGCGAGGATCTCCACGGCTCCTCCAACTCCTCCCTCTGGAGCACGCCCAGCTATCCCTCCAGCCTATGGGGGAGCCCCGGAGGGGGCGAGGGGCGGGGCATCAGCAGCCCTTCCCCAATCGGCTCCTTCCTTCCTGTCGATCACTTGTCAAGGGGCGGAGACACCATGTAGTACAACTTTCACCTTCTGACTTACGAACTTTGACCTCAGCGTGTAACGAATAATAATTCAGTATGACAAGACGAGAGAAAAACAAATGGCACTAGTTGTACTTTTTTCAGCTACATAAGAAAGAAAGAAAAATAACGAAAGAAAGAAAACAAAACAGGGTCTACCTGTGGAAACAAGTTACGTTCTTTCTGCACATTTTTCCACTCTATTTTAGCCCAAAACATATCAGTTTGAATACTTGAATCATGCTGGCCAATATTATAATGTGAAAGAATATTTACACTTCCAGGTAGCGGTCTTTAAAAAAAAAAAAAAAAAAATCATACAAAAAAAAAAAAAAAAAAAAAAACGCTTCAAATGAGCTCATTTTAATGTTTATTCATCACGATTATTTGAATTCCATTTTTTTTTTTTTTTTTGTTTTGGTTTTATTGCGTTCGTTTGCTGACAGTGTTGAAGTATTGGAGCTTATTTCTTATTTTTTCTTTTAATTATTATTATTATTTTCATTCTTCTTTTTTTTAACTTTGCACTGAATGTGTTTTTGTTGTTTTTTTCCTTCTCTCAGTATAATCTGCAATATGGAGGGAGACAGGTCTCGTTGTTTACTCAATGTTCTTAACAAAGGAGTGCGTTCTGCTACGTCGTGGCGTATGCGTGCCGTTACCGTGGTATCGCCGAGTTCAAGATCGCAACGTAGACAACCCCCGACTTCTATGGTCATTTGAGAATATTAAAAGAAAAGAAACCAAGTATTGCACCAGTTATTTTCGGGTTTTTTTCCCCCTGTGTTGAAAACTAAAGAGTTCAGCAGCGTTATAGAGACTGTAGCAACAGCTGTGACATGCCGCGGCCCCACCCCTGCGAGGGGGGGGGTGGGTAGGGGGGCAGGGGGGGGGACAGCACTTTCAAATAGGCTTTCGTTGAGTTTTGGAGGTGCAACATCGCAACCTCTTGTTTACAGACGTTTGAGGGGAGAGGGTGGGACGGGGGCGCATGGGGTGGGGGGGGGGCGAGGGGGTGAGTGTTTACTCTCCCTTCATTTTAAAATGGGGAGAAAAATAAAAAAAGATATAAAAAAATACATAAAACGAAATGACGTTGAAGGGCGAGAAAAGAAAAAAAAATTACGAAATAAAAATAAATAAAAAAATACTATATTATTGAGGGTGAAGACAAAGCTTTATCTCTGGGAATACTGATCAGTGTTTTGCCATGTGAGTGTGCGTGCGTGCGAGCGAGCGGCGCGTGTGTTTTTTGGTTTTTAAAATCTATTCCTCTCATATGCTAAAAAAACAAGAAAAAACACAAAAAAACAAGTATGGTTCTCAGGAAGCATTACCCAGAATCCCCCTCTCCCCCGTAGAAAGTCTTTGTAGGAAAGATCCAACTTCTAGCACCGAAACCACTTATTGCTCTAAGTTTTTCTCTGCCAAATAACTGCTCCAAGCTGGATATGTTCTACACACTGCTTTCAAATATGCTGTCTCTTCCTTTAGTTTTTATTTGTATTATTGAGTGGAGTTGGGTGTGGCTGAATCACTATATCTGTCCTCCTTATTCCCTTAATTCCCATTGAGTGGGTAAGTGTTTTATTTGATCGATTATTACGTTTTTTTTTTTTTTTTTTCCTCTTGTCGAATATTATTGTCGAACTCCTAATAAGAAAAAGCAGATCCCTGAACTATGCATACTGTAGCTGTGGATACGGCTCACAGAACCACACTTCGTTCGTTTGTTTGTTCGTTTGTTATACGAGATGTTTTAAATGTCGAAATAAATCGCAGATACGCCGTTTACAACTCTCTCTCCTTGCCACTAATGGTGTTATAAAAGCAGATATATTCAACAGACAAAAAAAAAAGTTCAAAAAAAAAAAAAAAAACTATCTACATCTTGTTCGGTCGACATTTTTACCAGTACAGAATTTGCTCTCATTTCAATGCCTTGATTGAAAACCGTTCCAAGATGCAACAAGTCAAGTGGCTTTTAACTGTTTACAAATAGAATATGATTGTAACGTGTTTGGTTGTGTTCAAAAATCTGAAGTTCCTTACCATATTAATAAATCGTGTTTTTGGCTGCTCATATTCGCTTGTTTTTTTTAACACTGGTTTGCCCTTCGCAAGGCCACCCACGTCCGCGCGACTGGGAACCGGCTTCGGAGGGCTAGAGCAGTGGTGAATGTAATCTCTTGCTGGTAGTTTTTAAGTACATGCATTTAGATAAAAGTGTACGTAGATTTACAAAAAAGATATATATATATGATATTGATTGTTCAGTTACAACAATGCACAATTTATGCTTCAAAGAGAGATGTCAGCATTAGTCTAAGCCATGGACCTTAATTGTTTTATTTTGTTTTTGTTTCTGTGTTAGCACATTTTCTTTTTTTTTTTTCCTCGTATTTTTTTTCGATATACTCATTATTTAAAAATGTGTAACTTCTCATTCAGTTTTAAAGCTGTCCAGGTTTGATCAAGTTTTTTTTTTTTTTTAAACGTAGTTTCAAAAAACCTCGAGTATTGACCCCGGACTTGATAGTGGCATGCCAGTATTGAACCGCTTTGTGACTACGTGCTCGTGCTCTACCAAATATGAATCAATCGAAAAACTTTTTTTTGGTTTACGGAATTCCATTTATAGTTTAGTTTTCCTTTTTTCTTTTCTGTTTTTTTTGGGGGTTTGTTTAACCAGAGGTTAAAGAGGAACATCTGAACCAGGTTAATATTTTTAATAATATAAGAAATTAAATTCAAAACTGAAAGCCTTGGATTTGCACTTTGTGTTTCTATGTGTGTGTGTATACATATAACCGATTAGTGCGTACTGTATTGGCATGGCTAAAGCGGAGCTCGAGACGAGGATTGTCGCGAGGGCTCTCGCTCGGCCATCTTTAAATCGTAGTTAGGTCGGCGTCTTCGGGGGTTTGTGTTAAAATAAGGCGTTTTTCTCGGGGGTTTCTCCGTGTTGACTTGCGTCGATCGGTCTCCGGGGCGACGACGCTGTCGGCGCGGTGTCTTAAATCTATAAACGGGAGGCAGACGCGTTTTGGGAGATTCATTCGCAGCTGTCCTTAAATCCGATGAGTTCCAGTAAGTAGCATTATTTAACGCGTTCTGTGTCCCGGGGGGGGGAGGGGTGGGGGTGGTCGTGTTTGGGCTTGTTTTTCTCGCTCGCTTGCGATGTACATTCTCGTCGTCGCCGTCCCCCTAGTTCGAGGCTCTGGCCGCATCCATGGTTCAATCATAGCTCTGCTGCGCGGCTCAGGGTTCGGAGGTCGTGGCTCGTGTGGTTTCCTAGCAACCCTGTGCGCGCGTTAATCCTGTGGAATGAAGGGGAAATCACGGCACCCTTAATTATACTCTATATTGGGGGGTTTGCCTTTGTGTGTGCGTGTGTGGGGGGGGGAGGGGGTCAGTTTGCGTGGTATGCATACCCATATAGAGCTGTCCGCTGTCGTTAACGAAAAGGTTATCTCACTGTTATGCCAAATTGGGGAGGAGAGGAGAGGAAATGGATCTGATCTTTTTCTCGAAAGCTGGACGATTTTGAGTACGCTTGAGATGTCACTTGTTGTGACCAGCAGTTGCGAGGTGGAGGAGAGATGGGGATGGGGGATGGGGGGACATGCTGTCCCGTTTGATACTTTGCAGTCTTTACTTTTGGGGGGGTGGGGTGGGGTGGGGTGCAGACAGCCTGCCAGATATTGTAGTTGTTTTTAATCGAGATTATTTAGAAGAAGAAAGAAAACGTCATTCTCTCCGGACGCTTCTGGCGAGGGGATACACGGGTCTCTTACCGATATGCTGAGGCTGCAGACTCTAAGTACTGTGTGAGCATTTACGTCTCATCATCCTAAACTCTAAATAAAACAACCACAACAAAAGCTTTAGTTAAAACCAGCAACAAGAAATGAGCGAATAAGATATTATATTTGAGTCTAGTGTCCACTAGGGGTGTGGTGGGGGTGTGATAAGCCAGACTCCGGTGGCCCCTGGTGCGTTCGCTTTGTAGAATCTGCCGCAGTCGCTGGATTCAAAGCCGCCGTTAAACCCGCGTGCCATGATTTCACTGTGTATTTCGATTCTGTTTTGTTGTCGTTTTCGTTTTTAAACGGCCGGTGGTCGTGTACTAAGCATTCGTTTGCGATGTCCCCGTTCGCCCGTCTCTCTTAAAAAGTGCGACGGTGAAAAGTGGAACATTTTCAGCTGCGACTTTTGTTTCTTTTCGGGTTTTTTTTAATAAAATGGAAATGTATCAAATAATTGAAAACTATTAAGCGCGCACATCAGCCCGTTATGCACATTGCTTCGCTGGACTGTTTAAACGGTGTACAGGAAAAAATAAATAAATAAAAATGTCAGTAACAAAACCGACTTCTTAAACAGGAACAGGAAGTACCTTACGTCTTCCTGGGGAATTCTGGGAATTTTATGTGAGGTGGATGGGGGGGGTAACTGCACTTTTTTGAAGGACAATCTTTATTTGTACCGATTTAAATTGACAAAAGAACTAGTCTAATACTCAGCTGTGATGATTATTATAATTTTTTTCCATTGATGCTGTTTTTTTTTTTTTTTTTTCGTCCTCGTTGTTGCTTGCATTTCAATTTTAGTGCTCTTACGTGGATATGTAGATGAGACTTCATCAGGCCTTTTATTGACTGTATTTGTTAGACTGATAACTGTGTGTAATGTCATGCTGCGACGACAGCATCCGAAATACCAAGCTGTGTAACTTGGGTGTAACCCACAATAAATCTTTAACAGTGAGTCCTCTTGTGTTGTCTTTTTTTTCTCCCCCATTCAGTTGTGCTGCTACCTTGGCCCTGGAGGGTTTAAGTTTACGGCTTAAAATTAGCAACCGAGGGATAGCGTAGCGGTCTAATGCACTCACATTGACTGGTGCTTTGCGAGTGTGAGCTGCCTATTGAGGTCGGGATTCTAAACCCGACTGCAACAGTCCGACTCTGAAGGGGGCGCCGTTTGGCTGTCCGCCCCAGGGGGTGGGGGGAGGGAAATTTGGCAGGAGATCGCAGAGGAGCAGTTCCAAAAGAGCAGGTGGGCAAAGTTCCGTCCCTGAAGAGGCGGATCATTGCCAGCCTCGGGGATATTAGCTTGACCTGGAGGACAGGTGAATCTAAATAAATAGAGTTGAATTGGCTACTAAACTGGGAGAAAGACAGGCAAAACAAATGAGAATAAATCAGCAACCAATTCAGACCCAAGGGGGGGAAAAAGGGGGATGAAATAAGTTCTGAGTGACGAAGAAAGCCAGCAGACAACGGAGGGTGTGACGACTGCCATACAATTGCAACTGAGCGTTTCCAAAACTGGGAAATATAATATATATATGCCATTTAGCAGATGCTTTTATCCAAAGTGACACAGTAGTGAATGCATACATTTTTCAGTATATGTGTGGTCCCAATGGGAATCTACTCTACCCCATGCTCTACCTACTGAGCCACAAAGAACCAGTATGTGTTGTAAAAGCATTACCATTACATGTATATAGCACTTAAAGTCATTGTTTAGAAGGGAAATATTTTATATAAATATGCTCATAAATATACCAATGTAATACGTAAGCATTCTGTATACAAATGGAATGCGGTACTTGCCTTGCCCGTCTACTCACCAGGGGGCGCTAGAGGGCTATAACAGAATGAGGCCCATCGCTCACGAGGCGCGCTATGGTTTCGGAAAGTCAGGAACAGCAGCCGAGGTCAGGTTGTGTTATTTGGCGAGAGCAACGTCACCCGCCAGCCCCGTTTCCTGTTTAAACTGGGCACCTTGGACCTTATCCCTGGAATATCGCCGTGATCCGCTACTTCCCACTTAATAATAATAATACATTTTATTTATGGCCGCCTTTCAAGGCTCTCAAGGACACCTTACAAAACATAGTAAAAACAACATGTCAAAACATTATAAAATTAACAAGGCAAAATCAGAGTAACAGATAAACAACAATATACAACAGGTCAAACTAAATATGCCAAAGTGAAGAGGTGTGTTTTGAGACTGGATTTGAAAGTGGAGTGTCAATATTTCCTATTGCCTGTTGCCCATTGTGTTACTGAAATTCTGGCAGAGGAAAGGCTCTTCCACACGCTGGGCGAGATCTCAGTCCACATCCTCGGCCACATGGTTCTTGACACGTATCCAAGTCTGGGTGGTGTGTTTGATACGAACGGGTTAGGTTCATCGTTATTAAAATATAGGCCTAATTGCGTCTGATGGTGCGAGATGTACGCTATATGTCCAGAGAATACAGTCCCTAGATTTGTTTTTAAACGGGAGTCTCTCGTCGATTGAAGTATTCTTCACCAGGATACAAGGAGAGTGTACATTTCACCTTTAAACATCCAAAATCTAGCAGTAAAGAGTACTCACGATGGATGCTTTAGCATTAGACTCTCGCAATAAATTTAATTTAGAACGCTGAAAACACGCGCCAAGACGGCCGTTTACAAATATCACAAATCGCAACTACCGCCATCAGCGTGTGTAGAACTTGCCCAAATCCTTCAATGCCAGATATTTGTAGTTAAATATAATTGTAATTGTAAAATAATATAATATAAATGATAATTGCCTAAGGAACAATGTATGCAGGGCACGGGCGAGCGGCAAAAACGCAGCCATACCTCCCTCATCTTTAAAACAACGGTCACCGACTACAATTAGTTTTGTGCCAACCCTCAACATTACCATTATTTTCAGCTGTCTGAACCATGACTGAAGTTTCACTTCTCGACCACTAGATGGAGCTGTGCGATAAAAAAAAAAACAACGGCTGCAACGCACTGAATGAAATCAGGAGGTGGGTAACGTTTCATTTTCATTTTTATTTATTTTTGTTTTGTTTTCACACACTCACTCACTCTCTCTCTCTCTCCAAACTTGTCACAATGCTTATACTCTTCTCTTGTAATTTTAAATACAACGTTTACAGAAAACAAGGCAGTTGACAGTGGAAGCCATGAATGTCACAGACGTATTGTGGAAACGTATTGAGCTGAACTGAAACAAGTAACACCATCTGTGCTGGGTCCTCCGCAGCTGTCACAAGGGGATGTAGTCACTCCTGCCCACCTGTGGGAAAAGACAACATCTCCGGTCACAAAAGTGTCCAACAGTTGGGCTCATTTGCTTTTTATTTTATTTTTTCATGTTTTTCTCCCAATTTAGCAACAGAAAATAATACTGAAGTAACAGTGAAAACAGGTGCTAGAACGGCCCCCTGATAAACATTCAACTTAAACATCAACAAATCCAGTCTTTAATGAAATGCTGTGGAATTGCCAGGCTGGAGGTTGTGGAATAATAATAATATAATATACGCCATTTAGCAGATGCTTTTATCCAAAGCGACTTACAGTAGTGAATGCATACATTTTTCAGCATAATGTGGTCCCAGTGGGAATCTAACCTACAACCTAAGAGTTGTCAGCGCCGTGCTCTACCAACTGAGACACACAGAAGCACACAGAATAGTGGCAGTGTTAGCATAATGGTTAGGGAACTGGGTTTGTAACCCAAAGGTTGCAGGTTCGATCCCAGGTGGGGCACTGCCGTTGTACCCTTGAGCTAAAGGTACTTAACCTGAATTTCTTCAGTAAAATATCCAGCTGTATAAATGGATTGTATGTAAAGAAACGTAAACTGTGTAAGTTGCTCTGGATAAGAGCGTCTGCTAAATGCCTGTAATGTAATAGCCAGGTGAAGGAGGCAGGCAGGGAGTTAACGCACCGTGGGCGTAGAGGAGGCCCGTCACTCATACACATCCTTCTTGTCGGCGATGTACTGTACAATCTCCTTCGGAGACATGAGCTTCTCTGCCTCGGCGTCCGGGATCTCGAACCCTGCAGGCCACACAGCGACGGGTTTGATTTGAGACGTTACGCTTCTGAGAAAACTCCTGCTGCTGATGCTGCTGCTCGTCCACATTCGTTCTCTCCACTCTTAGAATGTGAAGGGGCTTTGGCAGTCCTACTACTTCACCGTCAACATTGTTTTGGTTTGTTGGTTATTTAGGCCTACACAACATTTCTATCACTGTCAAATGTCAAATCTCATCACAATTGAGTGCATGCATGTGAAAAGGTAGCAGCAGCTCAACAAGGACCAGGCTGTGAGAAAACCTACTTAATAATATATATATTTTCTTTATTTAATATATAGATATTTTTTTATTTTTTATTTAAACATGTAATGTGCAAAGCCTGCACTCACCAAACTCATCCTCCATGGCCATTATGATCTCCACCTGGTCCAAGCTGTCCAAGCCCAAATCTTTCATGAAGTGAGACGTCACTTGGAGCTAAAGCACAAAACATAAAATCAATGAATACTGATTTGACAAGATCAGAATGTGAAAACTGCGTTAATATCAAGGGACATGAATGAAAAGTTTCCTTCCCGGTGTGACAGGTATGGTCTCGTCTCTTCTCTGTCCTGACCCCTCGCTGGTCGATCTTCCGCAAGAGACTCAAAACCCACCTCTTCAGACTCCACTACCACTCAACTCTGTACATCTAGCTAATTGTCATCACCACTGCCAACTTGCTCAACACTATATACCCCTGCTTACTCCACTTAATATTAAAAAATGTACCTTTTCCTTCCCAGTGTTACAGGTATGGTACGCAGCTGCCTACAATGATGTCTATCGCTGTATTACTGCACTGATCTCTTGCGCATACTATGATTGTTCCTACCATGTATTAATGCACATCTTGTAAGTCGCTCTGGATAAGAGCGTCTGCTAAATGCTGTGAATGTAACTCCTACATGAAGCATGTTATCCGGGGGTTCTTACGTTCTCGGGGTTGATCTTGTCGTAGAGTTTCAGGACGTAGATGACGCGATCACTGATCGTTTCGAGGGTGAGCGGCGGCAGGTCGCCATACTGCCGACAGAGCTGAACCAGAGGCCCGGGAACCTGCGGACAGGAGAACAGGAACTACATCTCCCGTCATGCCACACTTCCGTCTCAATCTTTCTGACGAGCGAATGCATTCTCTGTTTGTTTATTATCGACATCGGTTGCAATGAAAACACATGGCTGGCACGGAGAAGTGAGACAAACTCGCAAAGAAATGTTGAAATACCCTGCAGCTAGTTAGTTAATTAATTATATATCCATGATATCTTCTTGGTGTGGCACCTGAACGCCTTGCATTTTAGGACGCCACGTTCGATCAATTCCAGCGAGGAAGCTGACGTATATATGAATATCCGCATTTTCACAATTTCTAGAGTTCTAGAAATTGATCTATTTTAACCAGCACAGCCATACGCGTCAACTACAGCTGAGAAGGCGCAAACAAGCCAGCTAGCATACTATCCCTCCTAAGAAGGCTAACCAGACATTATAATTTAACTAATGGGTAGGTAAGTAGCTATGTGACGAGTTGGCACTACAAGCCTGCTAGCCAATTACCCTTAAATCATCAAGTAACGTTAACCTCGTTCAATAACAGCAGCCCTCTCGAACAGATTAACTAGATGCTAGCGTAGCCATGCGCAAAGATAATATACTGCTAACTGGGTAACAATCTTGGCAATTAGCGTCTGTGCTATGCCTGGCTCGCCATCAAGATATACATTATTTAATGGTGTCTACCCTTAATCTAATCTAATTTAATGCACATCCTTCTCTGCATTAATAGGCTCGTAGTGTAGCACGCAGCTCTAGGGTTAGCATTAGCCGCACTTGAGATACACGGGTAGGTCACGGAGCAGCCCTGAGCGGCTAGGCCGGAGCTTTTTCTCAATGTTATTCAAGTGTTACCCGGTTTTGGTCGGTCTGTCGCGTCCGCCGGCTGCAGGACCGGAGGGAGAACGGCCTCCGGTTGAGCGGGACCGGGAGCGGTGCGGCCGCGGCTCTCAGGGCACCGTTTACCGGACAGAGCTTCGCCGGGGGCCGGGCGAGCGAGCGGACACACCGGAGTAGGACACGGGACGCCATGACTGTGTGAGGGAGCGGAGCCAGTCAATCCCAGGATGCAACGCGAAGATGCGCTCGCGGAAGGTCGAGCGCTAGTGCGCATGCGCGTGCCGTCCTCGTTCGCTGATTCGTCGTGAACTCGTTTGATCTCTCTCTGCTGGGGGAAGTCGCTTTACAATACTGTACAGCAACTGCGTTATTCTGCGATTTCGGGCACTTTTGGACTTTTATGTCTTTTAGGAAACTGAACCTCTGGCAACACCATTCTGTTAGTGTCATCGTTTTGTTCAATTTATCAACACATTTATCTGATAATGGTCACACGCTGAGACTATTTCAGAATGAATCCATATTGTCATTTTTCCAGCCAGCCATGCGCAAATGTCATTTCCATCATATTTATTTACATAAACCTAATCATAACCTCCATCTACAGGACATTTGAGTGTTCTTATAAAGTATGTTTTAACTTGCCTAATTATAGTTATTCAACACTGCAATGCATCAACATTAATTTGTTAAAAATATATATTTTTATAAAACAAAATTAATTAATTTGCCTTGCTGATAGCTTGAAACAACAGTTTATGATATAGAAAACTGTTTGTGTCCTACTTTGGTTTTTAGAAGTACGATAACATGAAGTTCATTTTCACATATGAAAAAATTAATTAGTGTAAATTGTAAATGAATACACTTTTATCTTTAAAAAATTAGGGCTGTGGTGGAAATGGGTGACCATATGTGGTGTAAATTACAGAATGTGTTCTATTTCCTTCCAGAACAAAAGACACATGGCTGTTTTAAACAAAATAATTGAAGTGTGCACTAAACTTTCTTTTAATGGTGTAATGTAACGTGTGTTTTAATGGTATTATGCAATGTGTCCTTTAGTGTTGTAATGTTGCACAGTCTGACTTATTGTTATTTATTGTGATGCCTGTTTTGCTGTGTTTATCTATTTGAGCTATATATGGCTACATTGATTCAGGCCCCAGTCTTACCAGCTGAGACTGCTCGCAAGCTAGTTAAGCAAAGGTTAGCGAGCTAAGATCATATATGCAGCTTGTGTTGCTGTATTATTCATCCAGATTTGGGTTTTGCTATTGGCGTCCTGTTAACCCTGTAAATCGTAATATAATGAACGATAAAGTCTGCTACTTTATCCAACTTTGGTGAGCTATGATTGTTCCTACCATGTACTAATGCACATCTTGAAATTTCCAATTTTAACTGGAATGGACAATAAAGCTTTTTTTTTATTGAATTTTGAAAGACCCTGCACGTTTCAGGCCCCACATTCCTGGCTGTATGATATTTTATTTATTTAACCAGGCAAGCCATTAAGAACACATTTTTATTTACAATGGCGGCCTGGCAAAAGGCAAAGCCTCTTGAGGGAAGGGGAAAGGGGCTAAAAGGGAATGTTAAAAGTTAAGTTAAAAGACAGCAGCACACATCCAAACATTTACAACTACTCTACTTACAAACAGATCAGGCAAATAATAAAAGAGAAAAGAACAGCAACAGAACAAGAGTAGCATACACAGGACAGGCATTAAGACAGACAGGCAAAACAAACAGCAGCAGCAAGAGCGCATAAGCATGCATGGGACAACAGTAGGCAAGCAACAGGGGTTAGGGAATATTAGAGACCACGTGGTACAGTGACCAATCCCTTGTGTGTTGTGCACCGGGTCATTGGGGTAAGTGTTCCACTGTAGCTTTAGGTGGTTGACTTAAGTCTTACGGCCAAAACGTAATACTAATAGTTGACAAAAATAATTGCTCACGGCTTCATCGAAGACAGACGAAAAATACGTAAAACCAATTTATTTATTTATTGGCCTTTTAGTTAATAAAATACTTATGTGTGACGTGATTAAACTTTGAGATAATGCGTTAATTACGCTGGCTTAATCTTAATTAATTAATCGTATGTTTTTTTATCAACAAATGTGCTATAACGACTTGCCCTCGGAAACATTAACCTTGTGCATCTATTCTTTCAGCTATTGTCGCTGGCCTTTGAGTTCATGCACATCCGTAGGAACAACAAGCTAAGGAGGTCTGAGTAATTAATCTGATCGTTGCTGCTGATGAGAAACTGTGTTTTTCAACATCGAGCCGAGGCAGGCTTTGGAGGGGATGTTTCCCCCTGTCGACCAAGAGTCCTGTCGGTGATGCTGCCGGATTACAGTTCGGTTAAGGTCGTGGGATCAACTGCCATGGCGTCCCTCGCGCAAGGAGTACGAGAAACCAAACAAGACATAAATTACCGCTTGTTTGCGCATCTCGGGCTGGCTATCTGAGAACCGCGGTCCCCGTTGCCATGTCAACTTTCTGTGTCGAAACGAGACGCAGGTGAAACTGAGAAGGGCGGGCGGAAGGATTAAGCCTCTTGACCTATTCCCACTTTTAGACCTCTGCATGAGGACAACGAAGCACAAATTCCACGCCGGGTGGATAAGATTCAATTCCGTTAAAGTGCTTCATCTTCTTAGTGCGAGTGGCTACTGTTGTTTTCCCTGTTACCATGCGACTCTGGGCAGACTATCTGGAAACGGATGCGCGCTGGGGTTTGGCGCGAGCGTGCCTCGGGGGGATCAAGAGATCAGATGTTCAGCTACCGGTTACTCGGCGTGGGAATAAATACCCTACACTGTGCCGTCTGGTCTTAATCTACCTTGTGTTTAAAAATCTTTAGCTTTCACTTTCAATAACAAATGTGACCTGGTTTCAATGTTCCACCTCTGTTTTGACAAAGTTAACTTTCAATAACACGTTTGAGCACAAACGGGGCGGTGTTTTGAGGGTCTTCAACTCCAGGTTCCGCTGTGTCTTTCAATACACCACCTGATTTAGAATAATTAGTTTACCTCCTTGATGAGCTAATTAGTGAAATCAGGTGGTGTAGTGCGTGGTTGGAGGCAGAGGGACCTCGAGGCCTGGAGTTGAAGACCCTGCCCTAGGGTAACACAGTTACCCAAAATGTATATTATTCACTTGCTCATCCCGAGTGACTTACGTGGTTTACAATTGATATGTTTTCAATTTACACAGCTGGAGGTTCACAGACACAATTTGGAATTCAGCACCCTGTTCAGAGGATACAGCCTCAGTGTCACACTTAGGACTCAATCCTGCGCCCACCTGGTTACGGGACTGGCTCCCCAACCCCCACACGCACACTGCCTGCCCTCCAAACCAAGTGAGTATTATACAAACCAGTTCATCTCACACCTTGAAAAATGAATGGATTTAGCCGAGCAGAGACAGCATGCTGGAGCTCTTCACTGCTACGTGGTCTCGGCCTGTGATCAGAGGGCCAATGACATTCCAGCTTCAATCTGTGCTCCATGGTAACGGGGGGAAGGGGGGCATTGTGACATCACTGGATAAGAAAGACATCCACAAAAACCAAACACACCAAGCCAAAGTACACCAATACTTGGTGCAACCTAAGCCTTGTCAACGCCATGCTCTACCTACTGAGCCACACATAACCATAATAGTTCATAGATAATAGTTATGACACAAAATAATTGTGTTCTCTGTTCCACAAGGGGTGTGGCAGCTAAATGCCATGGTCGGGTGTGCAGTGTGTGTGTGTGTGTGCATGGGCTGTGTTAAAAGATTAGGACAGGAGACATCGGGGCGTTTTAGCTGACCCCTGTAAATAGGTCACTGTCACGCGTGCTAATCGCGTTCTTAGCGCCTTGAAAACCCCGTATGTGCGACCTGTATTTGATGACCACCGCGGGGAGATATTTCTTTAAAACAAAACAATGTTATATAAGGCCGACCTTGTTCAAATACTGATCAGCAAATGATTCATCGTCATTGCCATGGATGCTATCTGTGTTGCATTTTATTTTATTTTTTAAGGCATTTTAGCAGAGGTTTACATACAAGGTTTACATTTCTTTACATACAATCCATTTATACAGCTGGATATTTTACTGAAGCAATTCAGGTTAAGTACCTTTAGCTCAAGGGTACAACAGCAGTGCCCCACCTGGGAATTGAACCTGCAACCTCTGAGTTACAAGCCCAGCTCCCTAACCATTACACTACACTGCCAGCCAGTTTGTGTGGCATTTTAGGTTCCTCAGAAGGCTTTTGTGGGGCGCGTCGGTAGCGAGCATGCACCGACCGGTGGAATCGTAGCATTACTTAAAATCAGAGGTAAAAATAGGTGAGACTTCTTAAAATAGGGGTGACTAAAACGTATGACTGTAGGCCTGAATAGTGTAGGCTATGGATGTTTAGCACGTAGACTACACCTTTTGTAATCTCTGAAATTATTCTTATTTTTTTAAAGGTTTTTTAAAATTGACAATCGTTTACCTCATGGGAAACTATCGCTGGCGTTCCATATTAATGCGAGGACGTGTGAATGGGTTCAGTCGGAGTGAGTCGGCTGTTCATGTGGGAAGAGAACGTGGGGGCAGCGTCGCCTTGTGTGACTCGCGCGCTCTCCTCCCTATTGATGAGCGGGTCACCTTACCCCCCCCAGCGCGAGGCGATCCCGGCGCGTGCATATTGAAGGGGCCACGAGGGAGGCTCTCTCTGACGGGAGACCTTCAGGCACTCCCCGCGGCGGTGACGCTCAGAACCGCCACCGTCATCGTCATCTTCCGACATCACCCAATCAACCGTATTATGGAATGGGGCATAGGCGCCGATCCCGTGGGTGCTCCGGGGCCCGAGCACCCACGGAGAAGGCCGAGCACCCACGGGGAAAATTATGCACGGAGCCAAATTTACATTGATTTGATAGCAAACTCCACCTAGCATACGCTGCGCGGCACCCACGGGCAGAAACATAAATCGGCGCCTATGGAATGGGGCACCTCTCGAATTCGCCCTGGGTGAACTTGCAGCAACAAAAAGTGCTCACCACTGCCTACTCGCTCAACACTATATACCCCTGCTTACTTCATTTAATTAATAAAAAATAAAAAAATAAAAATAATGATAATTACTAACCTTTTCCTTCCCAGTGTTACAGGTACGGTACCCAGCTACCAACAACGATGTCTATCTCTGTATTACTGCACTGATCTCTCGCGCAAACTATGATTGTTCCTACCATGTATTTATGGACATCTTGTAAGTCGCTCTGGATAAGAGCATCTGCTAAATGCTTAAAATGTAAAATGTAAAAAGCGCTAAAGGTTTGAGCCAATGTTGTTACAAAACACCCTCCATTGGCGCACGGGGAGAGAGGCGGAATGGAATGCACTCATTAATAAAAGGTAGCCTACGTCATATTCACAATTATGTAAGATGGACACATGGGCTACCGCTTACTGGTCACTTGCAATGAACAGTGATTTACGGCTATGATTTATCACCATTATCGATAATTTGCTTGTGCCCACGGCTGCTTGTGTTCACTCAGCGCACATTTTTAACAGTTTACTGGCAGCAATAAAGGAAGTAAGTGTTTATTACAGAATCTGGGTTGTGCTAAAAATAGCAGTGAAATATTGATATCAGATTTGAAACAGCAGTGACATATTTATATCAGATTTGAAATAGTAGTGAAATATTGATATCAGATTTTGAAATTTATATCAGATTTGAAACAGCAGTGAAATATTGATATCAGATGGTAAAATTGTGAAATGGTCCGTACTTCGTTTTTGTAGTGGGTTTTTGCGACACACTTAATTCAGATGTGCCGAAAATTGTTTGGCAACATATGAGCGCGTATTATTCTGCAGAGGTTTTCTTGGCAAGGGTCTGAGCGAAGAATTGTGGGTAATAAGGCGGAGAGTTGGGTGCCACTTGGCGCGTGATCCCAGGGTTCTGGTGCAGCGAATTATGATGATCAAATGAGCAAAGTTAGAGTCTCTCGAACGGGTCGTGCTGGTTTTCCCACAATGCTGTTCACCGGTGTATTCACGGCGCTAAACTCAATTTACCCGCAGAGTGTTTCCTGCCGCCAGCCAAGCCGAGAATAGCCACTGTAATGCAATTACTGAGGAAGCTGGTGTGGACCTAAATCAGATTCGCAGCCTGCTGAAAACAGAAGAAATGTAAACCAGCTGAAAGATGACCGGAAGGCCCTGCACCTCCCGGCCTCGAGCTGTAATAACCGTAATTGCACTCGCGACAGGAACTCCAACCTGCCGACGGGATTTTTTTATTAAGCTGTTGCCACGCAGTCGGCAGGACGAGCCGAGGAAACAGCATTATACCTGCGTGGGAGGGACTGCTTCGCCTTCTCGCGGTTTCAGCACCGTGGACAGCGGCCGGAAGCTCTCGGACACCGCGAGGACCTTCAGGAGCTCAGAGCCCGCGTGCAAGCTCACCCCCACCCCCTCCTTCATAAGCTCCTCGGATAGATCAACAGTGAGGCGCGTGTGGAAATTTAATTCAATTACATGTTATTTGTTTATATGCGCTCTTTACAGAACACCGTCACAAAATGCTTTACAAAAAAACAGTAATAGAAAAACAGGGCCTCCCGCGTGGTCTGTGGTTTCAACGTCCGATTTAATTCGATTACAGTTTTATTTGTTTATAGGGCAGCACTCTTTACAGGAACACAGCGAACTCACAAAGACGATTTACAGCACAAAAGTAATTGGCTCAAATTGGGAAAAAAACGGGGTATAAAAACACGAAAATACCAGACCAGAACCCCCTTCAGAAAGCGAGGCAAAAAACTTAGATAGGCTCAAAGTATCCCCCCCCCACATCATGTGAAGTCATGATAATCATAAAAAATCTAAATAATGGTAAACCTGAACATTTCTGTGTTTCCGTGTGCCAGCCAAAGTATCAAGACAGTTCTCTATCCCGCAATGTGCCATCCAACCTCTGATCACTCCAAACCCAGGGCCCAATGGAAATCTGACGTGCAATTATAAGGAGTTAGCTGCATGTCACAGTATTGCAAACTCTCATTACAGTGCATAGTATCCAGATGGCCCCGTTTTAAACCCACTGACCTTTGCTCACTCCTGTTATATGCATAATCCATTTAAATGCACAACAGACAGCACTTTATGTGCAGCACTTCTATATAGTCTACCGGGCCGATTGGCAGCAGTCTAGTTTGAGCATGTAAAAAATATATAAATAATCAAAAAATGGACAGTTTACTGCAAGGTGTAATGATCCTCAGCCAGATCACTGGCCAAATGGCACAATCCCAGTCCAGCCCTCTGTGCATGGCAACAGTCTTGAGCATGTTCAGTAATCAGGAGTTTATTGTAGTGTAATGATCCTCAGACAGATCACTGGCAGGCGCAATGGACACTTTAGCATGGTGCCAGGCATGTGCCTCCTGTGGTTGTCTTTAAGGTTATGCTGTATTCATAGAGAATAATTCGTCTCTAGGTGCACTGTTTGTCTGATGTAGGCACGTTGCTTTTAAGGATAATCCTTAGTCACTCTGTTTATGCTAAAAAAAACACCTGCTGCCATACGCTTATGTTTTAACAGTGTTTTCAGCCTGATGCTCGATGGCTTTTACTGGCTCTTCCGTACGCATGTTCCTTTGTCCCTTTCATCACTCCGGTGGAATGAAAGCAGGCAGTGTGGTATAATGGTTAGGGAGCTGGGCTTGTAACATTAAGGTTGCAGGTTCAATCCCCAGGTGAGACACTGCCGTTGTACCCTTGAGCAAGGTACTTAACCTGAATTGCTTCAGTTAATATCCAGCTGTATTAATGGATTGTATGTAAAGAAATGTAAACTGTGTAAGTCGCTCTGGATAAGAGCGTCTGCTAAATGCCTAAAACGTAAATGTGTATTCTGCAATGTGTTAGCCTCGCAAGTCGCTCTAGATTGAAGCGTCTGCCAAACAAATGCATGAATAATGTGACAGTGACAACAGTACATCACATCTTGCTGTTTCCCTTCAAACAGGGGATAATTCATTCATCAATAATAGTCCAAAACCAGCTACCCACACCTCCTCAATCGGCAATGACTCATTTTTGTATCCGTCGCGATAGCATTCAAACCCAACGCAGCCCTGCCACACTGAAAACAAAGGCAGGGACAGGAAGCGTGAAATGAGAGTGTGGACTTCCGATACAAGCGCTTGTCCATCCCCGCACACGCTCACAACGCGCAGTGGGGGCTGGTACTGCCTGACACAAACACAAGCCCAGACTGTGGACATGGATGGAAAAGCTAACAGATACTGGTGACCAGGT
Source organism: Aldrovandia affinis (assembly GCA_029706075.1). Classification (NCBI taxonomy): domain Eukaryota; kingdom Metazoa; phylum Chordata; class Actinopteri; order Notacanthiformes; family Halosauridae; genus Aldrovandia; species Aldrovandia affinis. The sequence goes on from JAINUG010000217.1 coordinate 899,192, forward strand.
GCATTGTGGGATACTTGATCCGAGGGGATGTGGACAGCGTGGTCAACAAACAAAATCCATTCACACTTAAACGGCTGCTGTTCTAATAGTGATAGCGGTACCGGTGACAGCCTTATCTTTATCCAGCCTGAAACGAATTCATCTGAGAAGTCTTTCGTGAACATGTCAAAAGTCCTGATAAATCAATTGGTCCTGGTCAATTTTGAAAAAAAAGGAATAAAAGCTCAGGACAGTCCCAGCTGGGCAGCAGGGAGGGCTGGGCCTATCTACTGGTACTGGGTGTCCCCCCGACAGACACTCATGTTGCCTGTATTTGGGCAGTTACCTGTATGTTTGGTCTTTGCACAGGGTGTGCTGACCCCATGCCAGGGTGGGTACTTTTCTATACGCCATTTAGCAGAGGCTTTTATCCAAAGCGACTTACAGTAGTGAATGCGTACATTTTTCAGTATATGTGGCACCGATGGGAATCGATCCCACAACCTAGGCATTGTCAGCACCATGCTCTACATACTGAGCTATGCTTTTCACCCCCTTTTTGCAACTGATCCTGGATTACCATCAAAAAACTGATCTGAGACCAGCTGTCAAGGGTAGACAGAGGAGCTGACAGTTGCACTGCCACGTGGTAATCACACAGCGACAATTCTCGAGGGGAGCCTGTACTTCCAGTGTCATATTCAAACCACAACGACAGTCCGTTGGCTGTGTGGTGTTGTTCTGGTGAGGTTCATTGTGTGTTTGTGTGTGAGTGAGTGAGTGTGTGTGTGTGTGTGTGTGTGGATGTGTGTGTGTGAGTGTGTGTGTGTATGTGTGTGTGTGCATGTATGTGCGAGTGTGTGTATGTGTAAGTACAATTATTGTTTAACATCACTGCAACATTTCTGACCTGCCCAGGGATTGCAGATGAAATTAGTCTCTTAGACTAATGCTGGTACAATATATTGGGCGTACTAACATCCATGATAAAGGTTTTTACACCATCCCTGTAAAATAAATAAACAAACTGGTGGAAGGTGCTACAGCAATCGGACAGGTGCGCAGCAGGGCTCATCATTACGAACGGGGGGCCCCCTGGGGATTCTACAGGTGCAATTTCACAGAGAGAGTTCAAGCTGTTTTTTTTAATACTCAAGCTGTTTTTTTTAATACTTTGTCTTCAAGTTAGGGAAGCCTAATATGTGCAATATACGTGTATCCTTAAAGATATAAGATCTTTATCTAGCACAGGGCTTCACCCTATCTACCGTGTTAATACCCTGTTTGCGTTGAATTCAAACATAATTAACCAGTCTTTGTGAGTTTTTGTTCTGTGTATAAGGTAAATTGCGATTATCGACTGTCTGTACAGGTGTAACCGTCATGATTGCTCCGTAACAAAGCTCAAAGCAGGAAGCTGACTCGCCATCGCCGGTTCCCAGGGGAAACGCTCTCTTTTGTCCTCTCGTCTGGGCGACCGGTGACAATGGTGACATGACAGCATGCCCCCGTTATGCCCAGCGCCACCCAGCGCCGGACCGGCCGATAAGGGCCCCCGCTATATTAAACACGGAGGTTGTTTGCTGCCGGCTGTAAGAGATAGCGTTTGACGAAATTGTAATAATGTGAGCATCCGTTTTTCTCTACCTGTCGTAGAGCGGGATAGAGAGCGGGGGCGGGTGGACATGTAGTTTTTAAAAATTAAGAAAATTCTCTATTGACCCATTCGTTCTTTTTGATACAGCCACGTGGACGCGTGATGCTGGTAAGAGAACGTTCATTTCGTCGCCAATGTCATGAATTATTAAGGCCAAAGTGTCAAGACCTCGCCAAGCCTGGCAGTGTAGTGTAATGGTTAGGAAGCTGGGCTTGTAACTCAGAGGTTGCAAGTTCAATTCCCAGATGGGACACTGCTGTTGTACCCTTGAGCTAAAGGTACTTAATCTGAATTGCTTCACTAAAATATCCAGCTGTATAAATGGATTGTATGTAAAGAAATGTAAACTGTGTAAGTCGCTCTGGATAAGAGCGTCTGCTGAATGCCTAAAATGAAATGAAATGAAATGAAATGAAGTACGGGCACCGATGCTTCCCCCCTGTGGTCAAAGGACGTGGTTAACAAAAATGTGATATACAGCGAGGGAGGCGACCTGGAGCAGGTGCAGGTTTATCTGTCGAGAATTATGTAGGAATTGAACCACAGATTGCAATGGGAAAATAACGTGGCTGTTGTTTACGAATATGCCATCCAATCTGTGCGGAATTATTTCTGGAAAATCTGTGTAGTTTATTCGTGCACACATGATTTATTGGTATATTTTAAGTTTCGAGATTGCAATGATATTCCATGTGTCCCGGGCGCCGGTTTTCTCATCCTCGTCCAGCCCGGGGCAGAGCCACTTCCCAATTGAGACACGCCCCCTTCCCGGCGATTGGTTGGATTTAGTTACGACAGTGACCCTTTAGGGAATAAATAGCGATAATTCGACAAGGAGTGAACAATTTCGAGATTGTAAACTTGGTTTATTATACCTGACTAGAAGACAGGCTACAACCCTGGTTGAACTACTGCTGTCCACATTTTAAACAAGTAAAACAAAGTTTGAAACACTTTAACGAGGGTAAAAAAAAAAAAAAAAAAAGGTGGATATCCACATAGATTAATCGATACGTTTACGATACAAAACCTCTACCACGCGGAGATGTCCCTAGCCGTGAGTGACAAGACCACGGTCCGCCTGGTGTTCCTCGGCGCAGCGGGGGTCGGCAAGACGGCGCTGATCCAACGCTTCCTGCGCGACACGTTCGACCACAGGTACACGCGCACGGTGGAGGAGCTCCACTGCGTCGAGTGCGAGGACGTCGACGGCGCCGCGGTGCGCGTCGAGATCGTGGACACGAGCGGCAGCTACTCCTTCCCGGCGATGCGCAAGCTGTGCATCCGCAACGGCGACGCGTTCGCCCTGGTCTACGCCGTGGACGACCGCGAGTCCTTCGAGGAGGCGCAGAGGCTTCGCGACGAGATCCTGGAGACGAGGAGAGGGAGAGAGCACGCGCCGTGCGGCGTCCCCATCCCCGCCATCATCACCGTGGTGGGCAACAAGCTGGACCTGGAGCGCCGCCGGCGACAGGTGCCCGTCGAGGACGGCATGCGCACCGTGGAGGTGGAGTGGAACGCCGGCTTCGTGGAGACGTCGGCCAAGAGCGGCGCGAACGTGACCGAGGCGTTCCGAGAGCTCGTGCGGCAGGCGAACCACCCGCTCGGCCGCTTGAGCCCCCCCGCGCTACGGAGGAGGCGCAGGCAGACGATTCCCGAGAGACAGCTCGCGACTGCTGCGCACGAAGTCGCTCATGAAGAAGGCCAACAGCTGTTCTATCTCGTGACTGCGTGCGGCGTGCGGCATTCGGGGGGGGGCAAACCCTCTCAGCTCATCGACTGTCACCGACTGTCGCCCGCTGTGGGGTCTTTGGCAGGACTGCGTGCGCACGAGAAACGCTCGGGGTGTACCGTGTGCACGCACGCACGCACGAGACCGCGGAGCCGACGAACACAGGGGGGGGGGGGCACGTGCGATGAATGTGTTGGACTGAATGTCACTGTCGTCAGAAAACGATAACAGAAAAAACACCTTAATTTCAACGGCAAAAGGCTTTTTCCTGGTGAATCTTAAACTAAACGGTTTTTTGGTAGATGCGGCTATGCGGTGCATATTTGGCACCTGCCATTTGGCCGCAACAGTGTGCAATATTAACATGTACAATAAACGACATTAATACGAATGCCACTTTCATATAGATATGTATGCATGCGACATGTGTTTGGCTGTGGCCACCTATTCGACTGAAATAGAAAAATGTTGTTGCATTTTGAATGTTTTCATTAAAACATGGCACTTAAGCCAACTGGTCCAAAAATATATTTCTTATGCCTACACCAGCCTACACTACTCAATATACAGCGTGGGAACGGTCCCATTCACTGTTACCAATGCAATGTGGGAAAATACTTAAAATGGAGTATACACACATATTAATTAAATGCGTGCTATATACTCGTGTTTCATAGGACGACACTACATTCGGAAGCCTCGCGCGCAAGAGTTTAGAACGATGACCCGGTTATTTAATTGTGCAGCTCGTGGTTGCGTGCAGTGGTTGCGTGAAGCTGCCATAGCAACCTCTGTAGAGGGGATGGCCGAGATTCCATCGCAATAGTTATGGGAGACATATATGGACATGCCACGTGCTGTCAATCACTGACGTCTATGAACCAATAAAAAACAAAAAAACTTTGAGCTTCATAGAAAAATATAATTGGTTCAAATCAGTGAGACATCAAAGTGCCAACCATTTAGGCCTATTGGAGCATCACTTCCCCATCACTTCTGATTGGAGATTAAATATTTAATTTAATAAATGACACTGCACCGCTAATTTGGTGCACTATATATAGTCATCTCATCTCATCTTCAGCCGCTTATTCCTGGTCAGGGTCGCGGGGGGCGCCTATCCCAGCATGCATTGGGGCGAGAGGCAGGAATACATCCTGGACAGGTCGCCAATCCATCGCATGGCACTACATACACCAAACACTCACCTACGGGCAATTTAGACTCTCCAATTAGCCTAATGTGCATGTCTTTGGACAAACGAGTACCCGGAGAAACCCACGCGGACACAGGGGAGAACATGCACAACTCGAACCAGGACCTTGTTGCTGAGGCGACAGTGCCATCCACTGCACCACCGTGCCGCCACTCTATATACTGTAACCGTTCATTTTCACGGCACACTAAAAAAACAAGAAACCAAACGAAGACAAGCACAACTGTTCTGTGACTAATGTTGCCTTTTATTGTCTGTGCAATGCAATGTCTGCACAATAAGGGTATAATTACATGGCAAAATGTAACATCGTGCACACAAATCTATCCCAGTCTGTTTAACCATACTGGTTTACATTAGATTACAGGCATTTAGCAGACGCTCTTATCCAGAGGACTTACACAGTTTCACATTTCTTTACTATTATTATATATTATATTATTTACATACAATCCACCTGGGATCAAACCTGCAACCTTTGCGTTACAAGCCCAGTTCCTTAACCATTATGCTAACACTGCCACCTAAAACTGTTTGAAACACAGCACGATTGAGTGAAAATAAACATTTGTCTTAAGGTGATATAAGAAGTCATGGATAAGAGCGTCTGCTAAATGCTTAAAATGCAAAAATATAAAATGTAAGTCATCACTGGACAAAGTTTACTTATCTCCTTCGCTTTCACTGTAAATCTCACACATTGAGGACGAGCAAAATATCCACGTCCACATTCAACGCTAGAATCACTGGGAACCTGCCTTCTCAATGTGTGACTCCTGTGACCAAGTGCAGTACGATACAATCATTTAGCGGACGCTGTTAGTCAAAGACTTACAAAAAGTGACTTACAGGAAATTGCTACACTTACAGTAGGCTACCTGTCTTCACACAAAACATACTGTAACGTCGTGAATGGGCTGAACTGTACTCGTAACTGAAGTGAATTGATTTATTTCCTAATCATTTTACAGGCTAGAACGGGCAAAAGGAGGTGTCCTAACGTCCCCCTCCCAAAATAATAAACGTAAAACACACCAGAAAACAATTCGACACACAACTCTTGACGTGACTCTATAGCTATTCGATTAAACACAACCCCGACTATATAAATGTCTACCTTCTCCTTACGTACCCCCTTAACCCCTCCCCATAAAAACAATGCCCTATCAAATCCCCTAATTATTCCCGCCCTGACACCTCCACCCAATCAAAGGTGACACAGAGCATATGAGTGACAGGTGACAAGACACACACAAGGGGAAGAGTAGACAGACAACTGCATATAGGGGGCGCTACAATACTGTATGTGTATTTATGTGACGAAACATTAGAAATCCCTGCCAGGAACTCTGTATACCGTAAGGCTTTGCCAGAAAAGGCATAATCTTTCAACTCCAGCACCACTGCTATTCAAATGTGTTTTATAATTTATTATTGGTGTTACATTGTGTTACATTATTGCAATTGTGCATCACACTGCAGTACAGATATCACAATGTCATAGTGTCAAAAATGAAATGCACGAAAAACTATGACAAAAGTTTAGATGATAAATGTAGCTATATGATTAACTGACTATACCCTTTACAATATGCAGCGTTTTATTTCCTAGTATGAGTGCTTTGTATTTACGGGAGTGGTGTATTCTGCATTCGCATATGAGTTGGTCGAAATTTGGAAATGGAATTCGTCCTATACCGTTTACATAACAATACAGTTGCTCTATCAATTACATTATCCGAAGTCTCGTATTAGCATTAGATTTTCCATAAAAAATGTGCGAAACTGGAAAACGTCACGGGTGAAATATCGCGAGGTTTCCGTCTGTATATACCGCAACGGAAGCCGCTGCTCTTCCTTCTTCCTGTTATAACAATCGCGTAAGTAGCATCTTGCCTGCGAGCCTAGCGACCGTATCACACTATCCAATAAAAATGTTTGCCATCTTTCAACTTTACACTCTTCCCGTACACGCTTGTCGTAGATGTGGCTAACTTTAACACGTCTGTCACTGTATTGATGGAGTTTATTGGGTAAAAGCTGACGATATCTTACAAAAGCGGCTGGCTAGTTGCGATGCCATCACACTGTCTACCAGCCCTAGCGGAATAATGTGCGTTACACTAAATAATGTTTCCGTCAAGGCTTCGATATTGGGTCGCATGTATTTATTAGCGAACTATCTTTCGACACGTTGGCCAACGTAACGTTCATATTTGAGCCACGCGGAAGCTCTGAAGTTTGTGTTGTGTTGTGTTTTGTGTCCACAGCAAATGGCGGACAACGCCGGTGATAGAGGAGGGTTTCGCGGAGGGTTCGGCGCTGGGGGACGTGGGCGCGGCCGAGGCCGCGGGAGGGGTCGCGGCAGAGGGCGAGGAGCGCGTGGCGGCAAGTCCGACGACAAGGAGGTAAGAGGCGCGCGCGCAAGCGTAAAAGGACTACGGTTCGGCTTAAAATGTGTTTGGCGTTTGACATTTTGTGTCTCCGTAGATTTAAGTCATTAATATGTGCGTTGCAAGTTTAAGTATATGTATATACAATTCTGAGGTGTAAACTTTTAGGTGACAGTTAAGATTTTCAACTGGCTGGTGATGTAAAATCACATTTTAACATGACATCTGTGGCAAATGTATGGCAAATAACAGATTTAAATGATTTGTTGATTTGTCCCTGACAAATGCACCGAAAAATAAATGCTGTGTTTTGAATGAAGTGGGCACAGTTGGTCCTGTACGTACGTATGTAAGTGGCATTTGGTGACGGATGCGTTCTCACTCAAAATGTCGTCCTCAGTGGGTGCCAGTGACCAAGCTTGGGCGCCTCGTCAAGGACATGAAGATCAAGTCTCTGGAGGAGATCTACCTGTACTCTCTCCCCATCAAGGTGCGTACGGCCCTGAGTTGTGCCAGAGTGCCTAATTAATGGGCCAATGAAAATGTGAAGGGCTAGGGGGCCTCGGGTGGCGTAACGGTCAAAGCATTCCCCTGGAATGCAAGTTGCCTACTGCAGCCACAGTTCGAAACCCTACTGCACCAGTCCAGCCCTTGCTGGGAGCCCCGATCGAGGCTGGCGATTGGCCGCCCCATGGGGGGGGTGAGCCGGCACAAGCTCGCCGAGAAGTGCGAAGGGGGTCTCTAGTTAAGTAGGTGGGTGAGTTCCGTCTCGGAGGAGGTGGATCATCACCAGTCTCTGAGAAGTAGCTTGCCCCGTAGAGACAGGGCGGTGGGTTCATGGGGGAGGGCAAATCGAAATAGAGGGTATAATTGGTTACTAAATTGGGACGAAAAACTGGGGAAAAAAATCAGAAACAAATGAAATTGAAGGGCCAATATCCAGTGCTGTTGAAGTGGATATTTGGTCGCATCAGTGTCTTGCGCCGCGCTTGTGTGTTGGTGTCTGGGAGCCAATCCTGTGTCCCTCTTCACAGGAGTCTGAGATCATCGACTTCTTCCTGGGGTCCTCGCTGAAGGATGAGGTGCTGAAGATTATGCCTGTCCAGAAACAGACCAGGGCTGGGCAGAGGACCAGGTTCAAGGTGAGACCTCATTTTGTGATGGAGGAGTCAAAGCAACCATTTTTGTCATTGAGAAAAATAATTATTTACAAGAGTGAATAGTTGGTAGCAAGTTTAGCCCCAAAAAATGCCTGGTTGGAAAAAAAAAAAAAAAACGTTAACGTTTATTAAATGAATATCAGACTGTACAAAGTGCAGGGTTACGAGACCGTGCATCACAACATCAATAAATACAATTATAAACGAATTGGCAGTGAATGAGTGTGAGCATAGTTTCAATTGTTTAATTGACTGTTATTTTTTTGGTGGGGATGTAGGCCTTCGTTGCCATTGGCGACTACAACGGTCACGTGGGCCTGGGGGTGAAGTGCTCCAAGGAGGTGGCCACAGCCATCCGCGGCGCCATCATCCTGGCCAAGCTGTCCATCGTCCCAGTCAGGAGGGGCTACTGGGGCAACAAGATCGGCAAGCCCCACACCGTGCCCTGCAAGGCAAGTCCCCCCTGTCCTTACCGGTCATGTGACCTGGCTGCAGTGTGAGCAGGCAGTGTGGTGTATAACGGTTAGGGAGCTGGGCTTGTAACGTTAAGGTTGCAGGCTCAATCCCCAGGTGGGGGCACTGCCGTTGTACCCTTGAGCTAAAGGTACTTAAGCTGAATTGCTTCAGTTAATATCCAGCTGTATAAATGGATTGTATGTAAAGAAATGTAAACTGCAAGTCGTTCTGGATAAGAGCATCTGCTAAATGCCTGTAATGTAATGAGATGTGTTCTGCATCCATCTCTCTCTCTCTCTCTCTCTCTCGGTCTCTGTTCTGCGCATGTCATCCAGAGCGACTTACACAGTTTACATTTCTTTACGTACAATCCAGCTGGATATTTTCCTGAAGCAGTTCAGTTTAAGTACCTTCAGCTCAAGGGTACAACTGCAGTGCTCCATCTGGGAATTGAACCAGCAACCTCTGAGTTACAAGCCTATATAAAAAAATTTAATATAGGGAAATCTTGGGAGTGTTGTGTGTGCACAGGCAAGAAAATGACCCTGACAGGCTATTGATTATTGATTTGATTATTGGGTTATTTTGAGTTTCCATCTTGGGGGTTTAATTGATTGAAGTAATCCGCCTCACTGTCTGAATATAGCGCAGACTTCCAAAGTAATCGGTCCTACCCCCCCACCCCCATACTGACTGTCCGGTTCTGTCCACTCAGGTGACGGGTCGCTGCGGGTCGGTCCTGGTGCGTCTGATCCCGGCGCCCCGCGGTACCGGCATCGTGTCGGCCCCCGTGCCCAAGAAGCTGCTCATGATGGCGGGAATCGACGACTGCTACACCTCCGCCAGGGGCTGTACCGCCACCCTCGGCAACTTCGGTGAGAAACCCCTTACACACCTCAGCCCAGACGCCGGCGTTTGATGCTGAAAGCGCCACTGGGCAGGGATTGCGTTGATATAGCGCCTTTCAGGACCTCGATGTGCCTTGTAGAGTGGGGGTAAACTATGTATTTGATGGCTGCAGTGTACAATTTTAATCGCATTGATGAAAGTATATTGTGCCAGTGTGACTTAAAAGGTTATTCTCCAGAAAGGTAGAGTAGATCTTTAATGTTTTCAGGGGGAAATTCATTTTACAAGTAGTAGTCAATAAAAGACAAGGCATGTACAACAATGTGACTGCTGTTGCTGGTCGCCTCTAGTGCAGGTTCAAGGTTCAAATGATTTGGGGGTGGGGGAGGGGGGGGATCTACGTTCAGCCAATTCTATATGACCAGTTGCTTCTGTAATTTTGTGTGGTTGTGCGAATGGCTACTGTGTAAAGTGTAAGCGGTTAGGGGTTTCTTAATGAAACGGGGAGGATTTCATGATGTGATTTCCGTGGACTTGAATTCTCTCAGCTCTGCTCAACTGCACCTTGTCCGTGGTACGGTTGTCGTTAATCGGGAGAGAAAGTAAAGCGAGCACTGCAATGCACGGCAGGAGTGCGCCCCCTGGTGGCCCTTCTGTTCCCTTCACGGTGCTCCACACTGCTTCCCTTCCAACGCTGTCCAGTGTTGGGAGCGGTGGGCTGGAAGGTGACCCCCCTGTCTCTTGTCTCCACCTGTAGCCAAGGCAACCTTCGATGCCATCTCCAAGACCTACAGCTACCTGACCCCTGACCTCTGGAAGGAGACAGTGTTCACCAAGTCTCCCTACCAGGTACGTTTCAAATCCTCACGCTTTTGATTTAAGATTAGTTTTGTTTGACAAATGTAAAAAGAAATGGATATGCACAATGGGACACGCATGCCCTTGATACATGACATCACATTAATGCAACACCGCAAATTGCCGAGGATAACGCACAAGTTGGCAAAAAGCCAATTTATTTCCATCGTGGTCCTCATGTCAAGGTGCTGAAGTGTGACTTGTTTTAACTGCTACCGTGTTGCTGTGGGACGAGTTCCCTTCCAGGGTGGTGTGCAATTGAAGGTGAACCTAGTGTGACAGGAGGGGGTTTATTGAACCCTCCCCCAAAATGAGTGGTGCATTCTTGCGTTGTCCCATGATTTGAATTGAACGGAGTCTTAAAAGTGTATGGAAGGCAAATATTGGCTCCTGTGAGCCAGTGATTTACAGCACAAGATGGCTCCACCCATGACTTGGATCTACTGAGGGTTTCAGGCCTCGCTTAGTCAATGATTACACTGTTGTGTGAAGTAGCCCGACCTATGAAGTGGACTGATCCAAAATGGCTGCCGGACCGCCGTAAACTAATAATTATGCTTCTCCTTTTCCCCTCTGCAGGAGTTCACTGACCACCTGGCGAAGACCCACACCAGAGTGGCCATGCAGAGGGCCCAGGCTGCTGTCCCACCCACTGCCTAGGCTCATTTTTCTACAACAGAGGGTTGAATAAAAGCTTCAAACTTTAATATTGTGGCTTGGTTTGGGGTTTTTGACTGGGGAAGGGGCAGGAGCTGGTTCTGTGTGGCTCAGTGGGTAGAGCGTGGCGCTGACCATGCTTAGGTTGTGGGTTCGAATCCCATTCGGACCACATACTGAGAAAATGTATGCATTCAGTACTAAGTTACTTTGGATAAAAGTGCTAAATGGCATGTATGTCATGAGTGATCATTTCAACAGGTACTCGTGTTTCAATGTCAATCAACATTTGAGCTCAATCGGGTGTAAAATCTCAAGCCATTTCACCCAGTAAGGGCTTAATTTTTTTAATTACAAAAAAAATAATCTGATGGCTTCTGAGAATTTTTAACCTATGAGTAAATAAACCCATTTGAATACTTCCTAACGAACTAGTCAAACAATTTTAAACCAAAGCACCAACTGGTACAGAATTACTTGACTATGTTTACCAAAATGGGTGGATTTGTCATAACATTAGGTATAGTAAAATGGTTTCTCTGAGGAACTTTGCTGTGGTTTCCCTTATTTTGGCAGTTACCTGTACATGCCTGTTTAGCAGATGTTCCTGTCCATGCTGGTACTATTACTACATAGCTGTGCTCTTCCAGCCGAAAGACGTACAACAGTGGTGGGTGACCTTCCACCCGAACCCCCTACCTACATAACGATTAATTATGAGGCTTCATGAACGCAGGTGACTGTGCTGGAGGTACTCAGCGTTTCACCAGACTGACTGAATATTCAGGCTCAAGATCATAATCCTTCAAATTGTGCCATAGCGCCTGGCTGGAACAAAAAATCCTCACCATTCCAGGATCAGTTGCCTACCCCTGATGTACATCACACAATGAATGACAACCTTCGCTCACTGAATCGCACAGGTGTCCCAAGTTCATTCCATGCACTCCATACGCAGGTTTTTGTTGCAACCAATTCACTACACAAGGTGATTTCAATGAATTCCCCTTTGGTTGAAGTGAGTCAATTTAAGAAATCACCTGGTGCAGCAGCATTGGTTGCAACAAAAACCTGCATACACTTGGCCCTCGGTGGAATGAGTTGGACACCAATGCCCTGAATATTGGGATCTGCCAAATGGCATGGCGATTACATCACATTGTATATATTTAGCTCTGATAGAGCCACTTTAGAAAACCAATACAGAAGTGTGTTCCAACAGCTTCATGAGCAGCAGTGAGAGCAGAACCAGGTGAAGTTCTGACCGCCATATCTCCATTTATGTTCACAGCGGATGCCAAGGAGATTGCCGTGGTTCTGTGCGGCTCAGTAGGTAGTGCAGTGTTTCTCAATCCATTCCTGCAGGGCACACTGCGCTGCATGTTTTCATTCCAACCACCACTTAATCGTGCTCAAGTGATCATTAACAGACGACCGATGCAGATGATAGGTTGGGAGCAGAGGTCGGAATTAAAATTTCCAGGGCAGTGTGCCCTGTAGGAATGGATTGAGCATAGCGCTGACTACCCTTGGGTTGTGGGTTCGATTCCCATTAGGGCCACAAATACTGAAAAATGTATGCATTACTGTAAGTCGCTTTGGATAAAAGCTGTTAAATATTATTCTATAGATTTGATTTAACTTCACAATAAACCCTTTTATTTTACAATTTCACACAGTACAGTAGGAGAGAACCGAGTCAGACGTGCTTCCACACTTGTTCTTGGGGGCGCCCGTTCTCAGGCAGCTTGTTTCTGGGCTTCTTCGATCATTCTGTGCTTCTGCTTCATCAGGCATTTCCGGGCACTTCCGTAGGCCCCTAGATCCCCGTCTGTGTGAACACATCAAAGAGCACACTTTTATTTTTTAAATATTTTTTAAGGCATTTTAGCAGACGCTCTTATCCAGAGCGACTTGCAGTTTACATTTAATTTATACAGCTGGACATTTTTACTGAAGCAATTCAGGTTAAGCACCTTCGCTCAACGGTACAACGGCACTTCCCCACCTGAGAGTCGAACCCTATCCTCTTCTAACTCAACTACCCCCCCCTCGTACTACAAAACAACTCTGGGACCGGCAGTGAAGAAGACGCCCAAGAGCTTCCTCTGAGACAGGAACAAGCCAACAAATGCAGAGACAGTTTTACACGTGGTGAGTTCATGCCGGCTTCCTTAACCCCCCTCCACTTGGGGGTTGGACAGCCAATCGCCGCCCCCAAACAGGGCTCAGCCTGGGTTCGAACCCAGGCTGCGGTGGGCAACCTGCACTTAGAACAAGTGCCTTACCGGTTGCACCACCCAGGGTGGTGCGTTTGTCACACCAAAGACAGCTACATATTCCTGGGGAGCACAGTAACTGGTGCAGTACCTATAGCAGGTTATAGATATACCCAGGGCTTCTGCAGAAACAAGCACAATATCCCCTCTCCTTGTCTGAGTTACTGGCCTGACCGACAGGTACAAAGCAGTTCATTTGGGTCTACAATCTTTTCTGACAATGGCTGGTGTGGGTGCAGGTTTTTGCTCTAGCCCGGCGCTAAAACACCCGATTCAACTAACCAAGGGCCGTATGCACAAAGATTCTCAAGAGTAGGAGTGCTGATCTTGGATCAAGTTTCCCCTGTCCATATCCATTATGAGCTAAAAGGCTAAACTGATCCTAGATCAGCACTCCTACTCTCAGAATCTTTGTACATACGGGCCCAGGTCTTCAATCCGCGAGGGGAGAGGGGGCACTCACAGCGGGACTGGTAGGATTTGGTGACCTGGGTGAACTGCTGCAGCTCTTTGACGCAGTTCTGCTCGTAGCTGTTGCCCTCGCGCTGCTGGCACGCACGCAGACGCTCCTGGATCACCTTCACGATCTCCTGGTCCACTTTACTGCGGGAGGCAAGAACGCAACAAACTCACCGCACCGCAGAACCACATCCGGGCGTTCTTACGTTTTTTTTTTTGGCGAGGGTGACGTAAAAAAATGCATTGCCTTCTAGACATTTTCAGAAAATTAGACAAACAAATTCCACATTTATCACATTGTTTCCTAGCATGCTTTGACGTGCACATCTTTTTGTGCCTTCAGCATTCTCGGTACATCTTCATACGTGAAGCGTCTGAACACTTAGCAGCAGCAGCAATAGTCCTACATGCCTACATGTCCTTTAGATTAGGACATGAGCCTGATGGCCGAACGGCCCGTTCTCATCATTATGTATTCTTATGTTCTTATGCTTCCTGCTACTTGTTTCCTACTGTTTGCTTGTCTTTAAAAATATATATATATATTCTGAGCGCTTGTCAAAGACAAATCCCAACGTGTGTATGTATGTATGTATGTAGTATGTATGTATGCATGTACTACATATGGCAAATAATCTTGAATCTTGAATAGTCCACTGCTGGTCCTGGGTGGGATGCCAGCGTCGCACTTACTGGTCTCTCCGCCACTGCATCTCGGCCTCGTAGTAGCACAGGTAATCTCCCAGCTGGCACTGCGTCATATCCGGGACGCGGCGGAAGTTGCGGTGGTAATAGTTGTACTTGTTCTTGTTGTGAATGCTCTCCACAATGTCTAAAAAGACGGCAGGGAGAGATTTCTGCTTCAACAAAAGTCGTATAAATTGGTTAAAATCTTTTAAAATGTTCCCTAATCTGTAGGAATTGAACTCAAAAGGAGTCTAGAGTATTTCAAATAATTATTTGTTGAGACTATAGTATTCATTAAAATACAATGTAGGTGAACAGCGAAATAGAACATGAATATGTACTAATCAAGTAGAACTATTGTTACGTTACACGTCACCTGTCAATCAATGTACTTTACCTAGCTAGGTAGCTAGCTACCTCCCAGGTGACTCCCAAGTACAATAACAGTTAGCTTGAAAGTTGTAGCTAGGTAGCGAACGTTCGCTATGCTAGTTTGACTATTAAACAGTAACAAGGTTGATTTCTAAACGTTTAGCATGCATGTATCGAGCCAGCTAGCGTGCTACTGGTTTCCACGTTGGTTTCTTGTGTGTTTTGGTAGCAACGTTAGCTAGCGAGCTAGCTATTACTTTACCTCTGAATGTGGTGACAGGCAGATCCACAGAATAATAGAACAATTTGGTTAAAATCAGCGCAGGGTTTGGAAGAGAAGTCTGTTTGTCCGACACCGGCGTACGACGAGGGGGCTCCGGGTACACATCTTTATCGTAATCGCTCGGCATTTTCACTTTATTCGGAAAAGAGAAATCAAATTCTCCTCAATTCGACCTCGGTCGCTCTCGCACCCTCCAAGCTGCGCATGCGCGGTTCGACTGAGACAAACGTAAAGGTCAAATCACGTTAATATTACAATCTGAACCGGAATCGCGTTGAACATTGAATAAATATGATGACATGAGTACTATGTTCAATTAATATATTTATATTAATATATACTATTTATTTTACGTTAAAAAGGTCTGTTTGTTTTATAAAGAGTTCGAAGGTAAAGGGTTAGCAGGTACTGAGTTTCAAAGATTCTCAGGAGTAACAAGATTTCGAACAGGAAACTCATGTCCCAGCGCCTGAACGGTTTTTCAAACGCATTCCGCAAAACCGGAACTTCTTATTCTGTCTAAAATGTAAACGGCAACCGGAACTGTGTAGAAATACACTTTGCTTGCGTTACTGGTGTAATTCTGTTATTTACCATTAGGTGGCACAACCCTTTATGAAAAAGGACTGTCTCACATTTTCTCGCTATGACTACCTACTGCTGTGACTACTATGTACGTAATTCACAAAATACCACTGCCTGTGCAGTTAGTTCAAGGAATATCTTAAAATGAAGGAATACCTTTTCTAAACCTTTACTTATAATGTAATGTCATAACTTATTAAGTATTGCCACAATCGGACATTTTAAAAATAAGTAACATATTCAATAATTCACACAGTTCTCTAGATGCAATTGAGTTTTTGCAAAAATAAGTTTTGCATGCCTGATATTTATTGAAAAATAGGTGTTGGGATAATTTTTTAAAATGGATTAAAAAAAATAAAGAGTTTGTGCAAGACACAGTGTGCTGGAGCAAGGTCATAACCAAGGGCGGATATTACATATTTGGGGGGCCATCATGAAAGAGAATGTTTCATATCTACAAATTATTGGGGGGGGAGCGATATGACTGAGGGCGGGACATGTCCATCTTTTTTAAAATGTATAAATATATGCATACATTTAATGTAAAATATATAAACAATAATGTTGTGCATTGAGTCCCCCAGTGCTAGTAATACTAGTCCTGTGCACTGACAAAATATGTTTAATTTGAAAATGAATATGACCTAATACAATGAGCAATATAGCAATCAATTTACACCATCTGTATGTGTTACAGACAAATAAAAAATCAAGAATACACTGAAAGCGCCCGGACTCAAAGGATATTTAATGTCAAGTCAGATTTATCACTGAAATCTGAAATGGGTGCCAGCCAGCCACCTGTCACTGAAACTTCTCTCCCACAGACTCCCTTCTCTGTGTCACATTTTGGCAGCATCGTCCCTGTTTGTAAATGAATACCGGTCCTTAACTGGGCCAACAACTAAATTAGAGTCTTTAAAACGCGTATCGTCTTCGGCATGACCCCCGCCTCAGCACTTGTTCCTGCCTCTTTCTGCCTTCCGCCCGCGCGCTCACGCAGACATGGTCAGTGCCTCTCTCTCTTTGCCGTCTAACTTGTTGCCTTTTCCCGGGGCTGTCCTCGTCCGTCCACCTCTCTCAAAGCATGTGTGTGCTTGTGTGTGAGTGTTAGTGTGTGTGTGTGCTTCTGTATGTGTGTGAGTGTGTGTGTGTGTGTGTGTGTGTGAGTGTTAGTGTGAGTGTATGAGTGAGAGTGTGGGCATGTGCTTCTGTGTGTGTGTGTGTGTGTGAGTGAGTGAGTGTGTGTGTGTGTGTTAGTGTGTCTGTGAGTGAGTGAGTGTGTGTGTGTGTGTGTGTTAGTGTGTGTGTGTGTGTGTGTGTTAGTGTGTGTGAGTGTGTATGTGAGTGAGCATCAGACTAACGGCGGTTCTATTTTGCAACGGCAGTGTGTTGTAGCACACCCGGCCACTTTCTGCCACTGACAGCAGATCTGAGATCAGCACACGGCAGTGCCACACGCAACCATAATCTAACCGTTCTAGTGTAGAAAAATGATATTCCGATCCAGGATCAGTTGTTTAGGGGCAAAATAAGACAGAAAAAACCCCAATGTGTTTTGTGTTTTGAGTTCTCCCACGCACGTGTCACCATGTGGAGCGGAGAAGATGGCGTCCTGGCATGTGGCACGCTGTTCCAACACCCGGGTCACTGCTGGGGCCCCATTCATCACTCAGGGGCTTGGGTTCACCGCAGGAGGGCACAGCCGGCTCTCCCCACCACAGACACCTCCACCGTACACTCTCCCAGAGTACACCACGTTACGCCTTTGACTCAGAACCGGACTGTTTTTTTTTTGCTGTCCAGCCTTTTCTTTCAAGAGAGTTTTGAGTTTGTACTTTATTCAAAAGATTGTCGGGACGATTTTAAACGAATCACGGCGTCCCTCCATTACATTGACAACCGTGACGTGTTACAAAAGCAATAGAGCTGAAATGTGTCTTGACAGAATTCGACGTGTGACGTTTCCGGTTTCGATTTCTTGTTTGTCTCTTCCGGTGGTCTGCGGCCCTTCTCCACGTTTGGTGCTTCCTCCGGTCATTCACCAGATACCTCCGCATTTAGCTTCCCACCGTGAGGTCCTTTGTGTCAGTGCTGTGCCTCTCCTATATTACCGGTCCGCACAGCGGAGGAACACAGCACACTGTGACGTGCAATATGTGGTGGCAAGTTTCCAAAGTTCTGCCCAAATACTGTGCTCTTTGTTCAAAGAATCAACAGATGGACATTTTCTATTTATTTTTTAAATGCACTCATTTTTTTCAGTGCTCAATTCCCCTGAGAGACAGGGACAGAGTCTTGAGCCGCTCAGACGCAACACAATGCCAGATCTGAGTGTAGGATTGTACGACTTCCTCCCCGGTCATGGAGACGGCATCCAAACTTCCCAAATAATTCTCTAACAGGTGCACAACTCATCCGAGCGCGGCATTAGATTCCTCCTGTTCCTGGGAAAAGTGGAAAGCCGTTTAAAATGACCTGCGTCGACCTCGTGGTCGGACGCTGCAGCAGGCGAGCTGGCCCACTCTTCCCACCTGTCCACGGCTAGCGCTAGCGCCGCCGCCACACCTAGGGGGCGCAGTGGAGGCGTGTGCAGGAACAGGCGTCGTGCGGAACTGTCACTCGAGCAATTTCATTTACGGCTCCTTCCGCCCCATCTGTCTCTTCCTCTCTCTCCCTTGGGACAGCGAGCTGAAACGTGAGCCTGGCATTCTGGGTAGGGAGCGGGCGGTGGATTACCGCCACCTGTGGGATGAGCGGTGTATCCCGCCACACTGGAAACCGGGGGGGGGGAGGGGGGTGGGGATAGAGTGGATCACCACGCCTCTCACCTCCCGTGCCTTGCGCATTCCAAGCTCAGACGTGCTTCTAACTGTATCTGGATGAACGTGGGGGGAGTTCTAGATTAATTTGGGGGACATTCTGGATGAGCACTGGGGAAGCTGGGGCCACATATACTGAAAATGTATGCAAAGTCCCTTTGGGGTCCAAGAACCAACCCGGTGTGAGAAGGGACACCATGTGACCTGTGTGTGTGTGTGTGTGTGTGTGTGTGTGTGTGTGTGTGTGTCCCTTCCTCAGTCTCACCGTAAGTTCCACGCCCCCCGGCATGGTCACATGGGCTTCCTGCCCCACAAGCGCAGCCGGAAGCACCGGGGGAAGGTGCGCAGCTGGCCCAAGGACGACCCCGCCCAGCCTGTCCACCTCACCGCCTTCCTGGGCTACAAGGCCGGCATGACCCACATCCTGCGGGAGGTGCACCGCACAGCCATGAGTACGGCCTGCGCCCCCGACCCCTAACCCTGCACCCCGACCCCTAACCCTGTACCCCCCTGACCCCTAACCTGTACCCCTGACCCCTAACCTACGGCCTGACCCTAACCCCCCGACCCCTAACCCTGCACCCCGACCCCTAACCCTGCGCCCCCGACCCCTAACCCTGCACCCCGACCCCTAACCCTGCACCCCGACCCCTAAACCCTGCACCCCGACCCCTAACCCTGCACCCCCGACCCCTAACCCTGCCGACCCCTAACCCTGCACCCCGACCCCTAACCCTGCACCCCCCTGACCCCTAACCCTGTACCCCCCGACCCCTAAACCCTGTACCCTGACCCCTAACCTACGGCCCCCGACCCCTAACCCTGCACCCCGACCCCTAACCCTGCACCCTGACCCCTAACGACCCACCAAACCCTGACCCCCCTAACCCTGCACCCCCGACCCCTAACCCTGTACCCCTGACCCCTAACCCTGCACCCCCGACCCCTAACCCTGCACCCCTAACGACCCTAACCCTGCACCCTGACCCACCAAACCCTGTACCCCCGACCCCTAACCCTGTACCCACCAAACCCTGCACCCCTAACCCCTTAACCAAGCACCCCATAACCCCCTCTGCCCCTGACCCCCATGCTGGTCATAATATTTTGTTTGTGCCTGCTGTCCATATTTCAGGAATTCCATATTTTAGACTAAGATGAAAAAATAAGCCTTGCATGGTTCACACTCATTCTTTGGCAATATTGCAAATTAGACTGTAATCATGAAATATTAATAATTTTGCATTGCTCTCGATTAGCTGTTGTCTTGTATAGATCATGATGTAATAACATCACAGTAGTGATAATAAGAGAAGATAAATGTGTCTTATAAAATCACGGGCATTATGTTTAGCCTCTCGTTACTGGTGTGTTAAATCATGGCCTGTAGGGCCCCTGGGTGGCGCAACCGGTAAAGGGCAGGTTGTTCTAAGTGCAGGTTGCCCACTGCGGCTGGGGTTCGATCCCCGGCTCTGGCCGGGAGTCCCGTTTGATTGGCTGTCCGCCCCAGGTGGAGGGGGGAGGGAAGCTGGCATGAAGTTCGCTGAGCACAGGAGTGGTTCTGGAGTACCGGAGTTACAGTTGACAGCTTGGCGAGTGCCATCTTGGAGGAGACAATACTTCACCTTTGTCACTACTGATCACAGGGCTGTGGCAGCGAACTCACAAATACGAGGGGGATTGACATGAAAAAGAGAGGATGTAATTGGCTACTAAATTGGGAGAAAAATTGGAGAAAATCAGAAACAAATTCTTTAAAATATCTTTTTTTCAAAAGATGTCCAACGAAAGGTGTTAAGGATTTTACACAGGTGGCGGCCATTTTAAGGGGCCTTGAGAGGAAGGTGGGAACCCCTGGTGTCCTGGTGTCCTGAGGCGAGCGAGAACGCTGACAGGATGCTCTGTGTTGTGAACCCCGCGGGGCCCTTTCTTTCTGCTGACCGACAGAGATGTCCAAGAGAGAGGGGGTGGAGGCGGTGACCATCATCGAGACCCCCCCGGTCATGGTGGTGGGGCTGGTGGGGTACATCGAGACCATCCGCGGCCTACGCGCCTTCAAGACCGTCTTCTCCGAGCACATCAGTGACGAGTGCAAACGCCGCTTCTACAGGAACTGGTGCGTGCCTCAGTACATTTACATTTACATTACAGGCGTTTAGCAGACGCTCTTATCCAGAGCGACTTACACAGTTTCACATTTCTTTACATGCAATCCATTTATACAGCTGGATATTTTACTGAAGCAATTCAGGTTAAGTACCTTTAGCTCAAGGCAGTGTCTCCACCTGGGAATCGAACCTGCAACGTTTGAGTTGCAAGCCCAGTTCCTTAACCATTATACTGCACTGCCAGCCCTCCGCAAAGACAGAGAGAGAGAGGGGTGGAGAGGGGTGGAGAGGGGGTGGAATAGTGTTTTTGATGTATTTGAACATAATTCCGTAATTTAATAACATAAATAACATAAAGATGGGGCGGCACGGTGGTGCAGTTGGATAACACTGTCAGCGCACAGCAAGAAGGCCCCGGGTTCGAATCCCGGCCGGGGGCCTTTCTGTGTGGAGTTTGCATGTTCTCCCGTGTCCGCGTGGGTTTCCTCCGGTACTCCGGTTTCCTCCTAATTGGAGAGTCTAAATTGCCCTGTAGGTGTGAGTGTGTGAGTGAATGGTGTGTGTGCCCTGCGGTGGATTGGCGACCTGTCCAGGGTGTGTTCCTGCCTCTCGCCCCAATGCATGCTGGAATAGGCTCCAGCCCCCCCCGCGACCCTGACCAGGAATAAGCGGGTTAGATAATGAATGAATGAATGAATGAATGAATGAATGAATGGATGGTACCTTCATTTAAAAGGTTAAAGGTTCTACGATCACCTCCCTCCCTTGTGTGTCTCAGGTATAAGAGCAAGAAGAAGGCTTTCACCAAGTACTGCAAGAAGTGGCAGGACGAGGCGGGGAAGAAGCAGCTGGAGAAGGACTTCGCCTCCATGAAGAAGTACTGCTCCGTGATCCGCGTCATCGTGCACTCACAGGTGCGTCGCCGCGGGAACCACGCAATCCTGCACCAATGCAGCCTTTGGCACAGATCCACTAGACTAAACAGATGGTCAACTCCATATTCTTGATATAGAAAGCACTCTCTCTCTCTTTCTCTATCTCTCTCTCTCTCTCTCCCTCTCTCTCTCTCTCTCTCTCTCCCCCTCCCTCCATCCCCCTCTCCATCCCTCCCTCTCCCTCTCCATCCCTCTCTCTCTCTCTCTCTTTCTCTCCCTCTCTCTATCTCTCTCTCTCTCCCTCCCTCCTTCTCTCTCTCTCTCTCTCTCTCTCTCTCCCTCCCCCTCTCTCTCTCTGTCTCTCTACCATTGAAGCTGAAACCTTCCAATTTGAAGCTTATGAATATTCGTGAGGAGGACAAAGGACAATACCACTGACAATGGATTTTCTGGACATGCCTCTTCGTGAATATTAATAAGCTATATTATAGTGACAGAAACTCCCGTTGCCAAACGGAACCTCTTAGAGGACGGAAGGCTCGCTGGAGCTGACCATCTGGTTACTGTAGAGGATCTGTGGCTTTGCTTCTCCCCCATGAGCGTTGCTGAGCCACAGAGCAGGGTCATAAAGCCTGCTTCTCATCCATTCGTTTGATTAAAGTTTTAACTAATTGCTGACCTGGATTTTACGTCCATTGATGGCGAGGTAGTGTTCATCATTGTTTTGAGAAAAGCCTTGTTCGAGGTTGTCTTTGAGTCAAACCCTAACCTCTAACAAGGTTGTTTTTTGTTGTTTTTAATAATACATTTTTAATGATTAAAAACAACATACCCGGCCATACCCGGCCCTTTATTATGAGTTCACCGCTACAACTCTGGGACCGGCAGTGATGACGAAGGCAAACTGAATCGCCTCCTCCGAGACGGAACTTGCCAAGCCATCGACCATAACTCTGACACACACACACACACACAGAGCCACTTGGCTTCCCTCCATCACCCCCCCCCCCTGAACAGGACTCCTGGTTGTGAACCCCAGACTGCAGTGGGCGGCCTGCCCGTAGAGCAGGTGCCTTTAACCCCCCCCCCAGTAAAACAGTTTACTAGACAGATTATTTAACTTTGATTTGAGACCCTGTTTATGGAGGGATTAGTAGTCTGTGTGTGTGTGTGTGTGTGTGTGTGTGTGTGTGGCACAGAGAACAGGAGGGAGCTCCTGGGGTGTTTATGACCACATGTCACAGAAAGATTAAATATAACCCCCTCCCACGCACACACACACACGCACACACACACACACACCGCATCTTATACATCGAACTCCAGGACATACGTATGGGGTTACAAATGGCAGTTTAAAAATAATCTGGCCAGCAGAAACCGGCCTGCGCTTAGCAACCAGGCTCTGCCCAGAAGAGCCGCATTGAGCAACAGCGACTAAACTAACCTCAACAGCGTGTCTGTCGGGGGTCACTCTGTGTGAACAAAATAATAATGTAGAGTCCTGGATATAAAATCGTTTTGTTGGTGTGAGACCTTGCGGTAAATAATGAGTCTTGTTTGGACACGCCCTGTGCCGGTCAGAAGAGGATAGCCCCCCCTTCCCCCTTTACTCTGGGTCCTCCCCAGGTTTCCCCCTGTCCTTTAGACCAAAAGGAGTTTCTCCTGCTACTGTCGTCTTCCCTTTTGTCAAGCGTTTTGTGACCGTGTATTTGTAAAAAAAAAAGCTCTATATAAATTAATTTGATTTGATTTGATTTGAGTCATAAATGCAGTGAAGAACCTAAGGAATCTTGTACGTTGTGCAGCTGCCAACAATGATGTCTATTGCAGTGTTACTACACCGATCTCTAGCACTAACCATGATTAATATCTTGTGTGTGTGTGTGTGTATAATGTGTGTGTGTGTGTGTGTGTGTGTGTGTGTGTGTGTGTGTGTGTGTGTATAACGTGTGTGTGTGTGTCTCTCTGCAGATGCGTCTGCTGCCTCTCAAACAGAAGAAGGCCCATGTGATGGAGGTGCAGCTGAATGGGGGGGGCGTGGCTGAGAAGCTGGACTGGGCCAGAGAGAAGCTGGAGCAGTCTGTGCCCGTCGCCTCCGTCTTCTCTCAGGACGAGATGATCGACGTCATCGGGGTCACCAGGGGTCGCGGCATGAAAGGTCCGACAGCCAATCAAAGCTGTCGCTGAGCGAGCGAGCGGGGGGAGGGGGTCATAATTACCCACATTATGAGTTTTCAGCAGAGCGACGTTTGGACGTTTGTTGGAGCACAGTGGCAGTGCGGGGTCTAGCTTTGGGTCGTCTCAGCCAGGTCACTGAGACACTCTTATGCCTGGCCTCTCGTGTTTACACGGTCCATAGATCGGCGGATTATGGGTTTAAAGGATTGTTAATGTTAACGTTAATCTCATTTAGCAGATGCTTTTATCCAAAGTGACTTACAGTAGTGAGTGCATACATTTTTCAGTATATGTGGTCCCCAGTGGGAATTGAACCCACAACCTAAGTGTTGTCAGCGCTGTGCTCTACCTACTGAGCCACACAGAACCGCGCTCTACCTACTGAGCCACACAGAACCACGCTCTACCTACTGAGACACACAAAACCACACTCTACCTACTGAGACACACAGAACCACACTCTACCTACTGACCCACACAGAACCACGCTCTACCTCCTGAGCCACACAGAACCACGCTCTACCTACTGAGCCACACAGAACCACACTCTACCTACTGAGCCACACAGAACCACGCTCTACCTACTGAGCCACATAGAACCACGCTCTACCTACTGAGTCACACAGAACCACGCTCTACCTACTGAGCCACACAGAACCACGCTCTACCTACTGACCCACACAGAACCACACTCTACCTACTGAGCCACACAGAACCACGCTCTACCTACTGAGACACACAG
The DNA here is from genome assembly GCA_029706075.1 of Aldrovandia affinis. NCBI lineage: Eukaryota > Metazoa > Chordata > Actinopteri > Notacanthiformes > Halosauridae > Aldrovandia > Aldrovandia affinis. The sequence continues at coordinate 923,545 of JAINUG010000217.1, forward strand.
AACCACGCTCTACCTACTGAGACACACAGAACCACGCTCTACCTACTGAGCCACACAGAACCACACTCTACCTACTGAGACACACAGAACCACACTCTACCTACTGAGCCACACAGAACCACGCTCTACCCACTGAGCCACACAGAACCACGCTCTACCTACTGAGACACACAGAACCACGCTCTACCTACTGAGACACACAGAACCGCAATAATATTCATGTTGATGTTGATGTTAATGTTAAGGTTTGCTAAGGGAGCTGGACCCTCACCTGGAATGAACCTGAGGGGGGTTCTGTGTGTGGGGGTTCTCTCAGGTGAATGCCCAGCTCCCTTAGCAAACTCCAGAACACCGGCGCTAATGTTAGCCGCTAGCTGCTAGCCGGCGGGCGGGCGGGCTGACCCATTCTGTGTGTCCACAGGGGTGATCAGCCGCTGGCACTGTAAGAAGCTGCCCAGGAAGACCCACAAGGGCCTGAGGAAGGTGGCCTGCATCGGCGCCTGGCACCCCGCCCGCGTGGGCTACACCATCGCCCGCGCCGGCCAGAAGGGCTACCACCACCGCACCGAGCTCAACAAGAAGGTGTGGCCCTCCCTCCCTCCGCACTTTAATCGAGCCGAACCAAGGCCACTGCAGCAAACCATGAGAGCTCCCCCCGGTGGTTATACTGAGAACTGTTTTAACCGTGACTACAGTAGGCAGCTCGCACTCCCTGGCGGAGTGCGTTAGACCACGACGATATCCGGGACCCCCTGTAGTGGTGTTTTTGTACATTTCAGAATGAAACCCCAGGGTTTCCCCAGGGGCTCGGTCAGTAAAGCTGCTCTCCACCAGTGCAGGGCCTTGTAGTTACGCGACAGCGCCCCCTAGCGTCTCACACGGCCACTGCAGGTTGCCAGCTGTCGTGACAGATCCTCCGATCTCTTACAGGACGCTGTGTTGACAGAGAGCTGTGGGTGTTGACTGGTGCATGTGTTTCGGTCTAAGGGTGCGGTTAGCATAGCGCTGATGAGGGAGCGCAGTACAGTACAGCTGCCGTTCCCAACTGCCAGATAAGGGGGGGGGGGGTGTGCTGAACCCTCACTAAGCCTCAACTCTGGTCAGGAAATTGGGAGAAAAAGGAGTAAAAGCATAAAAATAGAAGAGAAAAAAAGAGAAGGTTCAGAGCAGCAGTGCGACGTGCAAGGGAACTTGGACTCCGTATCCAGATGGTTGTGGGTTCTAGTCCCGGGCGGGGCACAGCTGTTACTTTTGATCCCCTAACTGTCCCCTCAGCAGATCTGCAGCTGTCCAGCTGAGCTGGTGAGCTATACAGGCTGCGTCCCGGGGAAAGAGCGTGTCTGAGCGTCTGCTAAATACTTAAAATGTAAATGTAATGTAAATGTAACCACACGGCGGCTTCTTGACAAACGGTTTTAGATTTACGAAACAAGCGACTTTTCAGGTTGATTCTCTTCTTGATCTCCTTTTTGACCTAAAAATGGGCAGCATTGATTTATTTTCATTCATTCATTATCTAACCCGCTTATTCCTGGTCAGGGGGGTGCTGGAGCCTATCCCAGCATGCATTGGGGCGAGAGGCAGGAATACATCCTGGACAGGTTGCCAATCCATCGCAGGGCACACACACCATTCACTCACACACTTACACCTACAGGGCAATTTAGACTCTCCATTTAGTCTAATGTTTTCAGGTTTATTCTTCTTGATCTTGACTGAAAAAGGAGCATTTTATTTTAATGTAATTTTTTTTAATGAAACCATCTGGTGGGAAGCAGTCTCATCGATGCTGGAGTCATTCACGCCTTATTCCACGTGAGTGACCTTTTGGCCCAGACCCAGTCCCCAAGCATTGGAGAAGGCTGTATTGACCGAAGTGTCACTCATTTTGCCGATTAAACGTTTGGAGAGAAGCTGTTGTGCCGATGGATAATATTTGATCCCAGTCTCTCCGATCCCTGGTGAGTGGGTTGTTTCTCCCGGCTCCAGGTTCGAAGGCAGATTAGCGGAGAGTGTGTTTGCTCTTATTTTTCACCAGATTGCTTTCTAGAAATAAATCTATGTTGTACATTTAAGTTTTTGTTGTTGTTGTTGTTCCTCCCAGATCTACCGTGTCGGGAAAGGAATCCACGTCCAAGACGGCAAAGTGATCCAGAACAACGCCGCCACCAGCTACGACACCACGCAGAAGGCCATCACTCCCCTGGTACTGGCCTGGGGGGGGGGGTCAATCTGGGGCCTGAAACATGGAGCCCTACTAGGGCCCTCAAACACAGAGCGAAACTGGACCCTCAAACAGCGTAGTGGATAGCGTAGCGGTGTAATGCACCCGTATTTTGGCTGGTCCTGTATGAGTGTGAGCTGCCTATCAGGGACACGGTTCGTAAAGACCATGACGTGTTCACTTACTGGTGCCGGACCGGAATGCAAACATCCAAACAAATGGGGCTGCTTGTTTGCGGTTTGGCGTGGTTTGGTGGATATGTCACGGTCTGTCTTAACCCTGTTTTAATCACCCTGATCTGGACCCAGAACAGAGCCAGGAGAAGCTCACAGGGCAGCAAGGGTCACACCGTGAGGGCAACCAAAAACCTGGGGCTTCAGACGGACACATTAAAGTCTAATGACCTTGAGTGTCTGCACTGAGGGTCACTAACACAGCTAGGAAAGCTGTGACTCTGGTGATGCTGTGGCGCTGGATGTATATAATTATGAGGGACATGGGTCACATTAGGCTGGGGTTCAGACCCTTAGCCACACTGCTAGTGAGCTAGTGATGACTCCATTGTCTAGAAAGGGTCCTTTGAATAATGAAGAGGTTGGGCTTTCAACACTTTCCAACACTCGATGGAGTGCACTTGTTGTAAGTCGCTCTGGATGGGAGCGTCTGCCAAATTGTAAATGTTTCTCAAATACATCTCTTTGAATCTGTTGACTCGATGGGCACTTAGATGTGTCGAAATTAAAACTTTTTTCCTGGGGTTTGATTTTTTTGACAGTAATCTAAAAATGAAAAATTATATTGAAGCCGTCATTAACCAGTTTTTATTTTTTCTCACCTGCCAATGTAGTTTTTTTTGTTGTTGGAGTAAATAGCGCTTTTTTTTTTTTGCATCAAAATGTCTCAGAAGCGGTGCAGGTTCACTGATCTGTATGTGATCTGTATGGTACTGAGCCCCTAACACAAGCCTGTACACAGGCTATAAAGATCAGTGAATATGCACAGTGTCTACACAGTACTAACACACTTAACACACACACTAACAGAGAAAGGTCTTACAGCGCTAATTATGTATGTGACCTACTGTAACTGTGACTCCATGTTTGACCCCTTTTTCTCTCTCTCTCCCTCTCTCTCTCTCGCTGTCTTTCTATCTCACTCTCCTCCTCTCTCCCTCTGTCTCTCCTGTCATTCTCTCTCCCTCTCCTCTTTCCCTCTCTCTCTCCCTTCTCCCTCTCCTGTTCTCTCTCTCTCTTTTCCCTCTCTCTCCCTCTCCTCTCTCCCTCACTCTCTCCCTCTCTCTCTCTCTCCTCTCTCCCTCCTCCCTCTCTCTCTCCCTCTCCTCTCTCCCTCCCTCTCTGTCTCTCTCTCCCTCCCTCCTCCTCTCCCTCCCTCTCTCTCCCACTCCCTCTCTCCTCTCTCTCTCTCCTGTTCTCTCCCTCTCCTCTCTCCCTCTCCTCTCTCTCTCTCTCTCTCTCCTCTCTCTCTCTCTCTCTTCTCTCTCTCTCCCCCTCTCTCTCTCTCTCCTCTCTCTCTCTCTCTCCCCTCCCTCCCTCCCTCCCTCCCTCCCTCTCTCCCCCGTACCTCTGCAGGGTGGGTTTCCTCAGTATGGAGCTGTGAATAATGACTTCCTCATGGTGAAGGGTTGTGTGATCGGCACGACGAAGCGTGTGCTCACCCTGCGCAAGGTACAGCCCCCGAGTCACCGGAACCTTCCTGTCCCCGCGTTCCTTTTCCCATTATGACACCACACCAAACTGCATTCCAGTCTGGAACCACACTGAAGTCTCTCTGTGTGTGTGTGTGTGTGTGTGTGTGTGTGTGTGTGTGTGTGTGTGTGTGTGTGTGTGTGTGTGTGGATGTGTGTGTCTCTGTGTCTCTCTCTCTCACAGTCACTGTTGGTGCACACCAGCCGTAAGGCGAAGGAGCCCATCGAGCTCAAGTTCATTGACACCACCTCCAAGTTCGGCCACGGACGCTTCCAGACCGCGCAGGAGAAGAGGGCCTTCATGGTGAGTCACCCAGCCGCCGCCCCGCCCCTTCCTGACCCCGCCCCCTTCCTGGCACCGCCCCTTTACTGTCTCCTCCCCTTTTCATCACGTACGGACACGACACAGAGGCGGCCTGCAGCTGCTGTCCACAAGCTTAACGAAACGTTTAGCTAAAGTGTCGGATCATGTGAATTAAATAAGTAAGAGCAGAAGTTGGCATGAAATCCAGAGATGTACTTGATGCCCCTCCTTTTTATTTTTCTGGTTAAATCTGACCCCCCTCTCTCTGACCCCCCTCTCTCTCTGACCCCCCTCTCTCTGACCCCCAGGGTCCCCTGAAGAAGGATCTGCTGAAGAAGGCGGCCGAGACTCAAGCCGAGGAGGTGCAGGGGTAGCCCCCAAAATAGTGTCTACAATATTCAATATAGAATTACTGTTAAACAATAAATGATAAACATTCATTCACCTCTCTCTTGTCCTCTAATTTATAGATTAGATTTCAAAAGGTAAAACAGTTAAATACTCCATAATTATTTCCTTGAATTTATATATTCTTTCTTTGTGTGGTAAATAAATAATTGCTTTTATTGACAAACATTTTCCCTGAATGATACATTTCCTTTTAATGGTAATTGCCTTTTAGCAAAGGTAAAAATGTCCCTTTACTGGTCTGTTTTCTGTAAGTGATACAGGTTTGCCTTCAATGATAAATATTTTTCCTTCAGCCGTATATACACCAGTACAATACAAAAAGCTCTTATGTAGCGCTCTTCTTGCGAACAACCCAGGGCGCTTTACAAGAAAGAAACATAAATAATGATAATCTGAATCAGCTAAAAGTCCAAACTATGAAGAGCAGACACATGAGAGCAGGAAAGAGTCATCCCGGAGTGGTGTGTGTCTCCTCAAGGCCAGTGACCAGCGCAGAATGACACACATCTTGTGGCAGTGTTTGAGTGTGTTCAGTGTGTCCAGTGTGGGTGAAGGCTGGGAGTTGTGGTGCTCAGGGTGTGAGCCTCTCAATGCACTCAATACACCCAGCACACTCACTCACACACACACACACACACACACAAAATCAATCACACACACACCCCCACTCACTCACACACACAGACACACACTCACGCACACACACACACTCTCACACACACGCACACACACACGCACACACACACACGTTTCTTCTTGTACTGACACAGCACGCCATGCAAAACCAGCCTCTCTCAATCCCAGCATGCTTCACTCCACGATTTGTCCTGAGGCCAGTTAACACAATTTAAAACAGCTTTTTTTTGTTTGTTTGTTTGTTTTTTAAATAAGTTTTTTCATTTGGCCCGGTATCTCAGCTCTGTAGTGTACAGCTCTTGTACCATGGGTCTTACAGAACTGGCTCAACGTTGCAAGCAGTACACATGTCATCCCAGCACCGGTCTCCAGGGGGCACTGTTGCTCAACTTAAATCCACCAGCACTTCGCTTCCCTCCAAATCAGAATCGTCCAATCAGCAGGCAGCTGTGTGTTCCTCTCTCTCTGCATCCTGCCCCCCCCGCAGGGGTTTGGCGTTCACCAGACACCAGAGTTTTCCTCGCGGTTATTCCGTCTCCCTCTGTACCTCTCCCTTTGCCCCTCCTCCTGTCGCACAAGCAGCCACAAGACTGCCATTACGAGCACAAGAGTGTGTTTTTAACACGTTCTCCACCAGGGGGCGCAGCGCTACTCCGACAACGCCTCCTCCGTCTCCGGCATCTCCACGGAGGACTGGCGTGAGGACAGGCCAGGGGAATGCTGGGACGTTGGAGGACTGTCCAGCCCAGAATGCATCAGTGGCAGGTACAGATCATCCATGTTCGGCATCACCAGCACTTTCTGTAACGATAGGGTCCACTCACACAGAGAACACGCCAGCAACAACGTTTCACACTTTTTCCTCCCGATTTAGTAGAAGATTAAACCCTCTATTTCGATTCGGCCTCCCCTCACAAGCCCGCCACCCATACCAGTGTGTTCTGTTCAAGTAGCTGAAGTCTGAAGCCATACGCACTTAGGGAAATAAATTGGCTTTTTGTCAACTTGTGATATCCTTGGCAATTTGCGGTGTGCATTAATGTGATGTCATGTATCAATCATGGTTCTGTGTGTCTCAGTAGGTAGAGTGTGGTTCTGTGTGTCTCAGTAGATAGAGCGTGGTTCTGTGTGTCTCAGTAGGTAGAGTGTGGTTCTGTGTGTCTCAGTAGATAGAGCGTGGTTCTATGTGTCTCAGTAGTAGAGCGTGGTTCTGTGTGGCTCAGTTGGTAGAGCGTGGTTCTGTGTGGCTCAGTAGGTAGAGCGTGGTTCTGTGTGGCTCAGTAGGTAGAGCGTGGTTCTGTGTATCTCAGTAGATAGAGCGTGGTTCTATGTGTCTCAGTAGATAGAGCGTGGTTCTGTGTGGCTCAGTTGGTAGAGCGTGGTTCTGTGTGTCTCAGTAGATAGAGCGTGGTTCTATGTGTCTCAGTAGATAGAGCGTGGTTCTGTGTGGCTCAGTTGGTAGAGCGTGGTTCTGTGTGGCTCAGTAAGTAGAGCATGGTTCTGTGTGGCTCAGTAGGTAGAGCGTGGTTCTGTGTGGCTCAGTAGGTAGAGCGTGGTTCTGTGTGGCTCAGTTGGTAGAGCGTGGTTCTGTGTGGCTCAGTAAGTAGAGCATGGTTCTGTGTGGCTCAGTAGGTAGAGCGTGGTTCTGTGTGGCTCAGTAGGTAGAGCGTGGTTCTGTGTGGCTCAGTTGGTAGAGCACGGCGCTGACAATGCTTAGGTTGTGGGCTCAATCCCCACTGGGACCACATATACTGAAAAATGTATGCACTCACTACTGTAAGTCTCTTTGGATAAAAGCGTCTGACAAATGGCATATATTATTAAGGGTATGTGTGTTCGCATTGTGTTTATCTAATTGTCAAAATAAAACTAAGTAAGTCCATGTGAGCCCGGGTTTGGCAGTGCACTCAGGTGATATCTAGGTCAGGGCTGTTCCACTCCAGTCCTTGAAGGGCTTTTTCCAGCAGATCCTTAAACCGATAATGTGCTTAGAGGTGGGGGAGGGAACGCTAAATTGGTTTAGTGAGTAGTTGAGTAAAGTGGCTGGCTGGCCTTCAGGAACCAGGAGGGTGTAGGCCAGGTCGGACCTTCAAAATAAGAGTTTGTGGCCCTGGTGCAGAGCTGTGTGAGGGGACTCTTATTGTGAATGGCTAGGTAAGGCCTTCAGAATAAAAGCCCCTGGCCCTGTTGCAGAGCTGTGTGGGGGACTCTTATTGTGAAGTGCTAGGTCAGGCCTTCAGAATAAAAGCCCCCTGGCGCCCTGGCCCTGGTGCAGAGCTGTGTAGGGGTACTCTTATTGTGAAGGGCTAGGTCAGGCCTTCAGAATAAAAGCCCCCTGGTGCAGAGCTGTGTGAGGGGACTCTTATTGTGAATGGCTAGGTCAGGCCTTCAGAATAAAAGCCCCCTGGTGCAGAGCTGTGTGAGGGGACTCTTATTGTGAATGGCTAGGTCAGGCCTTCAGAATAAAAGCCCCCTGGCGCCTTGGCGCAGGTGCAGAGCTGTGTGAGGGAACTCTTATTGTGAAGGGCTAGGCCAGGCCTTCAGAATAAAAGCCCCCTGGTGGCCTGGCTGACCTGGAACTCTCGCTGCAGCTTTTTCTCGATCCACTCGGTGACGTGGGTGAAGGTGACCTCCCTCTCGCCCAGCATGGGCCTCACACGCAGGTCCAGGCGGGGTGGGAGGCGGAAACTGTACCTGCACAGGAGCGAACACACACACACACACACACACACACACACACACACACACACACACACACACACACACACACACACACACACACATCAAGCTAAATCTGCAAGTCTGCTACGGTCATGTGACTTCTACAATTGAGATCAAGGTCACAAAATATATTTTTGGGATTTCAGCCACATCCAATCGCCGCCCCCGATGGGGAGTCCTGGCCAGAACCAGGCTGGCGCAGCTGGGGGCTTGCACCCCCGACCGCAGAGGGCAACCTGCACTCCGGGGCGAGAGGCTTTACCATTGCTCCACCCAGGGGCCCTCGACGAAGCACTTTAACTGACCCCTAAAGAGGACTCTCCACCTACTCTTCACTAATGAAAACCGGACGGGTGCATTACCATATCCGGTCAGTAGGGGGCGGCGGGATGTTGACGGCCAGGGTGCCGGAGAGCTCCAGCACCTCCACGGTGAGGAGTAGCGGCGTGTTCGACACCTCCTCGATCTTCTTCTTTATGTACTCGTTCTCCGTGGCCTTCTGGAAGTACTTGGACTTGGCGATCTTGTCCACGAACCTCAGGATCTTCCGGCCGGTGCTGGAACCACCACCGTGACTGGGAGAGAGGGGGAGAGGGGGAGGGAGAGGGAGAGGGAGGGAGAGAGAGAGAGGGAGAGAGGGAGAGAGGGAGAGAGAGAGAGAGGAGAGAGGAGAGAGAGAGAGAGGAGGGAGAGAGAGAGGGAGAGGGAGAGGGAGGGAGAGAGGAGAGAGAGAGAGAGAGAGAGAGAGAGAGAGAGGGAGACATTTTTTTGACATTGATTTGAAAATTGTAATACTTTCATCCCAACAGTAGGGGGTGCACCCCCTGCACCAGCGGTAAAATCGCCACTAGGTGTGTGGGTACGGGTTTGTGTTCTAGCCTAGCACTAAAACACCTGATTCAACCAATCAGCTGATCAGGGTCTTCAATCCTTACTTAGTTGAATCAGGTGTTTTAGTGCTGGGCTAGAACACAAACCTGTACCCACACCAGCCCTTCTGGGATAAGACTGAAGATCCCTGCTCTTAGAAAGTCAGCATTCTGCAACAACAGTGGAGATCCACGGATCCTCATACCACCAGGATGACCTTGTCTCATTCTCAGTGTCGACCCACACACCCATCCCCTTGACGTGTGAAGTGCTGGTCCCCCCCGGGAAGCTGTTCAGTGTCCGACCTTACCCGTCAGCGCCTGGGGGCGTGCCCTTGTCTCCCAGAATCCCCTGGGGCTCAGAAGGAGGCACTTCCTCTTCATCAGAGGAGCCGGCACTCGAGGATTCTTCATCACTGTCGGCCAGGACACACAGCCTGGGCCTGGAGCTGACACACACACACACACACACACACACACACACACACACACACACACACACACACACACACACACACACACAAGGATTCAAGTCTGCATTGTCGAGTGTTCTCTTGTTCAGAGCTCACATGACTACATCAAGTTGATGCAGAGAAGCTACTCAGCACAGTTTCAGCTCATTGGATGGTATTTAGCATCTATACAGAGTGCAGCAGCCAACTGTTTATGTATGAAAGGTGCTATACAATTAAAGTTATTATTATATAGCATTTATTTGGAACATTAAAAAGGTAGGTGCAAGTTTGATGCAGGTAGCAGTGCAGGTGTTAGTGCAGGTATGGTACAGGTATGGTGCAGGTCTGATACAGGTATGGTGCAGGTACGGCGCAGGTATAGTGCAGGTATGGTGCAGGTATAATACAGGTGTTAGTGCAGGTATAGCCCAGGTATGGTGCAGGTATCGTGTGGGAGGGTCCGTGCTGCTGTACCTCACAGAGCCGGACTCTGGCAGGGCGTGGGCCTCTCCCCCTCCCTCCTTGCCCAGTTTGCACAGGTTCATCTTGGTCTCCAGGGTCATCTGCAGGGAGCCGGTGTACACCACCTCCATCTCCAGCCACAGACCTGGGCACAGCGGTCACACTGCGGTCAGAGCGCGCTCAATCTGCGGTCATACTACAGACCACTCAATCTGCGGTCATACCACAGACCTGGGCACGGCGGTCAGAGCGCGCTCAATCTGCGGTCATACTACAGACCTGGGCACGGCGGTCACACTGCGGTCAGAGCGCGCTCAATCTGCGGTCATACTACACTCATACTATAGTCTGTATACTACGGTCACAGAATGGTGATACTGGAGTCACAGTGTGGTCACACCGAGGTCACGCTGTGGTCTTTAAACACAGTCACAACTGTGTACATCACCTCAGTCTCCAACCATAGACCTGCCCAGAGAGACAAGCACAGTCATAGAGCGGTCGCAGTGTGACCACACCACGGTCACAGCGAGGTCACACAGCGCTCACACAGCGCTCACAGTGCAGTCACTCTACGGTCACACTGCGGGCATACTATGGTCACACTACGGTCACAGTGCGGTGACACTACGGTCAGGATGCCCCGCGGTAAAGCCTCACCTCTGTGGTCCACTGAGGGCTTGCACATGCTCACCACCTGGGGCATGCAGGTGCCCATGTCCAGCTCCGTCAGGGTCAGCTCGTTCATGAAGTACGGCAGCTGCAGAGGGACAAAAAGAGCACACTGTCACCGTGTGGAAAAGCAAACTAAAAATCACAAAATATGGCAACAGGCCCAGTCAATGGGCAAAGTCGAAGCACAGCAAAACAAAACAACAACAAAGAAAACCGCAGAAACAACCCCAAAACTGCACAATGTAAATTCGAATTTGTTGACTATTGCTCATTTTCTTTTAAAATGAATTATCTGTCCTTCGTAAAAAGATTTACGAAAAGCACCACACAAATTCAAGACAGATGACACTTCCAATTCCAACTACAGCACAGCTGACAAATTGAAAAACAACACGAAACGATCGATACCGAGAATAATGGCGCTGCTCCGTGAAATAATAATTTTAAAAAAGTCTGGGGAGATCCGATGTAAGGGGAGGTCTGGAGGAGAGAGGGAGAGAGAGGGAAGAGAGAGAGAGAGAGAGAGGGAGAGAGAGAGAGAGGGAGAGAGAGGGAAGGAGAGAGAGAGAGAGAGAGGGAGGGAGAGGGAGAGGGAGAGGAGAGGGAGAGAGAGAGGGAGAGGAGAGAGAGAGAGAGAGAGAGAGAGGGAGAGAGAGAGAGAGAGAGAGAGAGAGAGAGAGAGAGAGAGAGGGAGAGGGAGAGAGGGAGAGAGAGAGAGAGAGAGAGGAGAGAGAGAGAGAGGAGAGAGAGAGGGAAGGAGAGAGAGGGAGAGGGAGAGGAGAGAGAAAGAGAGAGAGAGAGGGAGAGAGAGAGAGAGAGAGAGAGGGAGAGAGAGAGAGAGAGAGAGAGAGAGAGAGAGAGAGGGAGAGGGAGAGGGAGAGAGAGAGAGAGAGAGAGGGAGAGAGAGAGAGAGAGAGTCTGGGGAGAGCGATGTACCGGGAGGCCTGGAGGAGGAGAGTTATGTGACGTGAGCCGGGCGAGCGATGGGGAAATTCCGTTAAGTGGCGGCATCGCGCTGACTCGACCGCTCGCCCGCACACGAGACCTCGAGCGATCCGTCACGCGCCGTTCGGCTCGCCTTCCCGAAACGGCACGCGCGATCAGATCGTGCAAAAGTCAGTTTTACACTCGCTTACACTAGCTGCGTTTAAGTTTTTTTATAACCATCTTATTTTTTAATCACTTAATTATTTTACTACTGGTTCAGTACTGCTTTTATCTCTTTTCATGGCATCGATTGTCGATTCTTCACGTCCTGATTTGCCCCCGCTTTTTATATGTGCCTTTGGGGTTAATTGTGCCGTCTTATTATAATTTTTTTGTTTTATCTGGAAAGTGTTTCAGGTAGCGTTTATGAAAATTACTTTATAAGTAAAGTTATTATTATTGCTGTTTTTCTTAATAATAATAATAATAATAATAATAACAATAACAATAATAATAATAATAACAATAACAATAATAATAATAACAATAACAATAATAATAACAACAACAACAACAACAATAATAATAATAAATAATAATAATAATAATAATAATAACAATAACAATAATAATAACGATGTTAAGAGCGCAGGCGGAAACGGCACGCTCTTCACTAAAGGAACTCCACGCCCTCGCGCAATGTTCAGAGGTACCGCGGTCATTGAGGGCTCATCGATATCGATATCGATCGGGCCGGTACTGGACGGTGATAAAGATGGGACTCCTGCTGAAGCGACGCATCGCTGAAGCTGCCCGTTCAGTTCGCGTCCTGAGTGGAGATTTAAACTGGGATTACTGGGGGAGGAGCTTCAACCCTGGTCCTAGGGAGCCTGCGTTTCATGGTTACTCGGTGGTAAATTCCCACTGGGACCACATATAGTGCGGCAGTGTGGTATAATGGTTAGGGAACTGGGCTTGTCAAAGGTTCAATCCTCAGGTGGGACACTGCTATTGTACCCTTAAGCTAAAGGTACTTAACCTGAATTGCTTCAGTAAAATATCCAGCTGTATAAATGGATTGTATGTAAAGAAATGTAAACTGTGTAAGTCGCTCTGGATAAGAGCGTCTGCTAAATGCCTGTAATGTGTAATGTGTAATGTGTAAATGCACATATGCATTCACTACTGTAAGTTGCTGTGGTTAAAAGCGTTAAAACCTGGTTTTGGCCTGAATACGTTGCTGATTATTTTCATTTGAAAACAAAAGAACAGCAGAACCCTGTGGCTTTGCAGCACCCGGGTTGGGGAGCTCTGTTTTAGGGGATACCTATTCAGTCCCCCCAAACTAATCTCCAGTAGAAAAATCCCTCACACCTGCACTGTATCCTGTCAGCTGTTTTCAGCACCCTCCCCAGTTCACCCCTCCATCATCCCTCCATCCTCCTCCTCCTCCTCCTCTCCTCTCTGGCTCTCCCCCCTCCCTGCCAATCCTCACCCTGATCTTTGTCAGCTTCTTCTGGATCTTGTGTGCCACCAGGCCGGCCCAGTACTTCTCCCGCAGGAAGTCCCAGAAGATCCGGCCGACCAGGGCGTTGATCCCCCGCGTGGCAGCAGGCTGTGATTCGCCGTTGCCGTTGCCGCTGGCGACGGGCTCACAGAACTGAGGGAGGGAGAAAATGACATGGGGGGGGTGAGCGATTCACAAAAGAACACGAGACCGTTCGATGGCAACCAGCCAACCATTCAGCCTATCATCATCCAGGCCTACTGGCTATAAAGAGCATCCATCACTGCATGCCTGCTCCTGCAGCAGCACCCGCGCATTAACCGCCCCGCGCATTCCCCAACAACTGTGGGGAATAATACTTCCTGTTATCAGTGAGAGTGCCGCAGTTATTGGTCAAACTGAGCGATGAGGTCATTAACAAAATTGATTGCTCAATTAAATAATTAAAAACCGTCTGCACCGTATGGTTCATTTGCGCCCGCTCTCCACTCTTGTAAAAGAGGTGATGTGTTACGCTGGGTCCAGTGAGCACAGATGGAGCCGGTCGGCATAATTAAGCCCAGATCGGGTTCGATATTCAGGATTAATGAAGCGGGCCTGTGGGTTCCCCTGAAACCCCCACCTTCCTCTCGGCTGCCGGGCTGTCCCCCCCACTGGGGCAGGGGCTCTGGGGGGCGCTGTTGGGGTCCGACGCCACGAAGCGGGCCATGTAGGCGCTGTAGTCCAGCAGGATTTTCTCGCGCACGCTGCCCGCCAGGTCCTTCAGCCGCACGAGCGACGGGATGTCCTCAGAGCTCCCCCTGCTGGAGCCTCCGCTGCACTGCGCCCGGCCCGCCGGACTGGAGCTCTGCTGAGCCGACAGGTCTGGAGGGGGGAGAGGGGGAGAGGGGGAGAGGGGGAGAGGGGGAGAGGGGGGGGAGAGAGAGGGAGGGGGAGAGGGAGTGGAGAGAGAGGGAGGGAAGGGGGAGAGGGAGGGAGAGGGAGAAAGGGGGAGGGAGAGAGGAGGGGAGGGGGAGAGAGGAGGGGAGGGGGAGAAAGGGGGAGGGAGGGAGGGAGGGAGGGAGGGAGAGGGACAGGGGAGACAGAGGGAGGGGGAGAAAGGGAGAGGGAGGGAGAGAGAGAGGGAGTGGAGAGAGAGGGAGGGGAAGGAAGGGGGGGGGAGGGAGGGAGAGGGAGAGAGGGAGGGGAGGGGAGGGGAGGGGGGGGGGGGAGGGAGAGAGGAGAGGAGGGAGGGGAGGGAGGGGAGGGGAGGGGGAGAGAGGAGGGGAGGGGAGGGGGAGGGGGAGAGAGGAGGGGAGGGAGAGGGAGGGAGAGAGAGGGGGAGGGAGAGAGGGGAAGGAGGAAGGGAGAGAGAGATGGAGTGGGGGAGGCAGGGAGAGGGGCGGGGCTTAGTTAGTCCTCACAAATAATATTAAGACTTGGATTTGTCTGTTTCCTGCTGTTAGTATAACTCTTGAAAAATGTCACTGCATCGTCACTCGATAATGTAATATGAATACAGATGTAAAAAGGCAGGTGCAGGAACATCAAGCAGTTTGTGGTGATGGTTCTGCCGAAACAAAACTAACAGAACAACCCCCCCCCCGCCCAGGTCACCGGATCCCTCACCAGATTTAGACCCGCTCTCCGCTGGGCCTCTGGCCTTGGAGGCAGACAGGAAGTGCTGGAACCACTCCTCCTTCTCCCGCCCCGTGCGGCCGAACAGGAAGAGGGTGGTGGGAGCGCCCGGCCGGGCAAGGGGGGGGGCGTTCTGCCCCGCCCGCTCCATCTCTTCCTGGGCCTCCCCCTCCTCCTCCTCTTCCTCTTCCTCCTCCTCTTCCTCCCCCAGAACCACGCAGATGGGGTACTTCTTATTCCACACCCTCTTACGGGCCAGCGCCGTGGGCAACAGGAACACCTGGAGGGTTTAAAAGAGTGGCGATCACGGTCGAGGTTCGACACCCATCTCTGCCAGACCGGCCCTGGTGGGGAGCCCCGATCGGGGGCGGCGTTTGGCTGTCTGCCCCAGGGGGGGGGGAGGGTGAGCCGACACAAACTCGCTGAGAAGCGCGTAAGGGTGTCTCCAGAACGTGGGTGGGCGAATTCTGTCTCGAAGGAGGCAGAGTTCACTGACCTCAGAGAGAATTAGCTTGCCTCGTAGAGACGGGTGGCGAGTTCATGTGGGGAGGGCAAATCTAAATAAATAGAGGGTGTAATTGGCCACTAAATTGGGAGAAAAACGCATGCATGCTATATTTCTTTAAACTATAAAATATATTAAAATATAGGGGTGTGGGCGGGGACAGGGGTGTGGGGGTGTGGTCAGGGGTGTGGGGGGGGATAGGGGCGTGGGTAGGGTGGCCATTTCCAAAACCCCAGAATGGAGGATACTTCAGGCAGCAGCAATTTAACATGTAATTATGTGACCAATTTAAAACCATAACCTATAGGCCTACAGAGCTGAGATTGAAAATGTGTGCTCACAACAGCCAGATGGTCTACGTTTGGTACCCACCTTGCTGCCGGCCAGCTGGAAGAGGCGTGAGCGGATGAAGACGTGGTCGTGGGCGTGGGCGGGGTCCTGGAAGGTGGCGTGGCGGGGCAGGTTGGCGCGGGGGTACGCCAGCCTCAGACGGGACCCCTCCAGACTGGCAAACACCGAGCGGGTCAGGGAGGGGTGGTACGTCTCCGGGTCGTACTCCTGCATCTCGTTCATCCAGCCCTGAGACAGAACCGCACACACACACTCACACTGAGACAGAACCACACACACACACTCACCCTGAGACAGAACCACACACACACATCCACACACACACAAGTCTTACAGCGTTGGGCCCAGGGGCGGCCGACTCACCTCCAGTATTTCGGGATGCCCGTGGCCCCGGCCGGGGGGGGTGTCGGAGCGCAGGCTGTCCTCCAGGGAGGGGGGGGCCCTGTGGGGGCGGCGGGGGGCCAGGACCAGCACGACCAGCAGGCCCAGCATGAAGCCCCCAGCCAGTCCCAGTGCCAGGCCGGCCAGGTATGAGGGCAGCGGCAGCACCAGGAAGCCGTAGGCCAGCGCCGAGACGCAGAACAGCCACCGGCCCGAACCCGAGACCGAGAGCGAGGGCCTCAGAGGGGCCCGGGGCCCCTGCCCCTGCCCCGGCCCCTGCCCCTGCCCCGGCCCCTGCCCCGGCCCCAGCCCCTGTCCCGCCCCCAATCCCTGCCCACGGCCCCCGCCAGCCCCCAGCCCCCACGATCTCCACCACCTGGATGACATCACCGTATGAGCGTATCTCATACTTGCTGTCCCGGGACAGGGCGGGGGCGGGGCGGGGGCGGGGCTGGGCGTGGCACACCTGGCCCGCCGCGCCCTCCCGCCCTGCATCTCCGCCCCCTCCCCGCCCCCCCCCTGCTGCTTGGGGGGGCCGTCCTCCCCGATGATCTTACTGAGCGCGCTCAGCGGCTCCTGCATGGCCTCGGAGAGCTTCCGCCGCGTGTCCTCCAGCTCCGCCTTGAAGAAGCCGCCGCTCGCGGGGGGGCTGTGGGGGGCAGGAGCGGGGCCGAGCGGGGGGCCGCCCCTCCTCCTCCTCCTCCTCCTCTGGCCCCGCCCCCTCCGGCCCAGGCTCCGCCCCCCGGGCCTGCGTGAGCTGCCTCCACAGGTGCAGGTTGAGCTTGGAGTCGGACCTGGACTGAGACACCGCGGGCTCGCGGCGAGACATCTCCGTGGAGAGAGACTTCACCAGGCTGAGGAGGGGCCTGTGCCGCAGAGAGGAGGAGGAGGAGGAGGAGGGGGAGGAAGAGGAGGGGGGGGGAGGGGGCGCTTTGGGCGGGTCTATCTCCGTGGAGAGGGACTTGACCAGGGTGAGCCGCGGTTTGGGGGAGGGGGAGGGGGAGAGGAAGGAGGGGGCCGAGGCGGAGCGGTCGCCCAGGGCGACAGGCGCGGGGGGGGCGCGGCAGGGGGTTTGTCTCCACGGCGATCCGGGACGAAGAAGACGGAGTCATCGTCTTCGCCCCACCACGCCCCCTCCGCTCCGGGGAGCCGGGTCACTGGATCGTCACCGCGGCGATGGCCGTCACCGCGGCGATCCGGGGGAGTCGAGCGGGGGAGGGTGTGGTCGCGGTCGCCGTGGTCGCGGTTGCCGTGGTTGCGGTCGCCGTGGGGAGGCCTAGGGTCTCGTCCCTTCTCTCCGGCCTTCGCCATCTCTCGCCTGCTCACGCTGGGCTCAGTGCATCCTGGGAAAACAGAGA
Organism: Aldrovandia affinis; assembly: GCA_029706075.1. NCBI lineage: Eukaryota > Metazoa > Chordata > Actinopteri > Notacanthiformes > Halosauridae > Aldrovandia > Aldrovandia affinis. The sequence goes on from JAINUG010000217.1 coordinate 940,653, forward strand.
GAGAGAGACGGCGGAATTCAGACACGACGCGCTTTGAGTCGCACCGCAAATGGGAAATGAGTTCTCAGCCGACTTTCCGGGTTAAATAGAATTAAAATTAATTCATTAATTACAGAAACTTTTACCGTACATTTTGTTTTTTTGTGGACAATTATTTTTCATAGCATAAAGAAGAACCAACAAAGTACAATATATCATGAATAAATTAAACAAACCATCTTCACACAACTTATCAAACGGCACACATTACACTACCTGCCCCACCCCCCCTGGATTTTAAAAGGATATATGGGAGAAAAAGGTTTTTTTAAATATCAATTGAGTCAATTGAAAGTGGGGGGAGGGATTTTGAGGAATATTTTGGGCTGGGGCGGAGTACATCACAGGATCTGGCAACACTCTGCTGTCTATGGAGATGAGGGCGAAGATTTAATCTCCTCTCTGCTTTTAGCATTCGCTTTTGGCAATGCTGTGCAGTGATGCTCTCTCTCCCTCTATCTCACTATCCCTCTCTCTCCCTCTCTATCTCACTATCCCTCCCCTCTATCTCTCTCTCCCTCTCCATCTCTCTCTCTCCTCTCCCTCTCTCTCTCCCTCTACCTCTCCCCCTTTCTCTCTCCCTCTACCCTCTCTCCCCTCCCCCCCCCTCTCTCCCTCCCCCTCCTCCCCCCCTCTATCCCTCTCCATCCCCTCCATCCCTCTCTCTCTCTATCTCTCTCCTCTCTCTCTATCTCTCTCTCCCCCCCTCCCTCTCTCTCTGTCTCTCGCTCTCTCATCTCTATATATAATGAAATGTCCAGTCTGAGTCATTAAAGTGACTTGTGTCCCCCCCCCTCGGAGATGGGGCTCTGAGGCCGGGACCCGCTCGTTTGTCAGGATGAATTCGCCGCGTAACGTCCTGCACAAAACTCACTGGCGCCGCACGCTGATTCGCTAGCCGCATTCTGCCGACTCCCTGCACCGCGGAGATCGGTGAGGCGAATGTCATATTTATGATATTATTTTATTGTCTGGCCTCGTCCGCTTCCCCCATCGCGTGCCTCTCCTCACGGACATGGCTCATTAGAGCCGCAGTGCATCATGGGAGCCATCCTTCGCTGCGCGCTCGCAGGTTTCTGCTCTGCACTGATCTTGACGCTGCGCGGGACGGGTCCTTCGGATCGGTCCGGTCTAGCGTGGGCCCGTCCGGATGACGTCCAGATCGGTGCTGACTCTGAATCCAGGCCCAGCAACAAGGGGCCAGATTTACTGAAGGATCGCGACTACTTTTCGAACGGAAAAGCAGTCGCTACGAGATGGTAGGATTTACTAAACGGTCACAACGGGTCAAATCACTATTATGATGTAATCTGCGGGGGTTAGGTCACTTTGCAACTTTCCTTTAGATGAATAGTTCAATCTGTTCATGCATATGTATACCTGGGGTGAACGAACTAAAACCCCTTCTCTATCTCTTTCTCCCTCTCCCTCCTTTTCTATCTCTCTCTCTCTCTCCATCTCTCTCTCTCTTTCTTTCTCTCTCCCTCCCTCTTCCTCCCTCTCTCCCTCTCTCCATTTCTCTCCATCTCCCTCTTTATCTTTCTCTCTTTCTCTCCCCCCTCTCTATCCCTCTCTCCATCTCTCTCTCTCTCCTTCATCTCGTGTGCCTCCAGCTGCCGTTTCTTTTCACTCCGCGGTTTGAGGAGCACGAAAACGATGTGAAGCCATACGCCACGGCCGTCTCAGTCACCACATCTCAACCCAACTGAACACCTACAGCGCCCGAGACAGCGTTTTCCACCACCGTCAACAAAAACGCCAAACGGTGGAATTTCTCACGGAAGAGCGGCGTTGCATCGCTTCATGTAGGCCTTTCCTTTATTTCGGCAGTTACCTGTGTATGAAACGCGTGAGAGAGTCAGACTCTGAGACACGGAGAGACACCCCCACATCGTGTGAGATATCAAACAGAGGGAAATGCAGATGGGTTGAATCCGGACTCCTGAGTCATTCTCTGCATTCCCACAGTGAGCGGAAGCCTGCGGGAGCGTTCATCATCTCCGCCCACGAGCAGCAGAGCAGGCAGCTGGGAGATTTACTCTCATCTCTCTGTGAAAGCGGTTTGATCCCAGCGACAGGGCAGTCTGCCACAGGGACAGGACGAGGGGAGGAGTGTCCAAACACACGCGTCTCTCTGACCCTCCCAAATGCGTGCGCGCACACACACACACACAGGCACACAGGCACACAGAGACACACACACACACAGGCACAGACACACAGACACACACACACATAAATCTCCTTGCTCCTTGCTCTTGAATCTTTATTTATTCCTTTTCCCAACCCAGTGTGGAACGCTCGGTCACGGCTATATTCCTCTCCTCTCCTCTCCTCTCCACCTCTCTCCTCTCCTCTCCTCCTCTCTCCTCTCCTACTCTCTCCTGTCCTCCCTCCTCTCCCCTCCTCTCCTCTCCTCTCCCCTCCTCTCCTCCCCTCTCCTCTCCTCCTCTCTCTCCTCTCCTGTCCTCCTCTCTCCTCCCCTCTCCTCTCCTCTCCTCTCCTCCTCTCTCCTCTCCTGTCCTGTCCTGTTTGGGAGAACCTCACATTGCAGCAGCACGCTTGTCATCTGAGCACGTGCGGTGCGGTGTGTGATCTGAGCGCGTGCGGTGTGGCGTGTGATCTGAGCGCGTGCGGTGTGTGATCTGAGCGCGTGCGGTGCGGTGTGTGATCTGAGCGCGTGCGGTGCAGTGTGTGATCTGAGCGCGTGCGGTGTGTGATCTGAGCGCGTGCGGTGCGGTGTGTGATCTGAGCGCGTGCGGTGTGTGATCTGAGCGCGTGCGGTGCGGTGTGTGATCTGAGCGCGTGCGCGGTGTGTGTGTGATCTGAGCGCGTGCGGTGCGGCGTGTGATCTGAGCGCGTGCGGTGCGGTGTGTGATCTGAGCGCGTGCAGTGTGTGATCTGAGCGCGTGCGGTGCGGCGTGTGATCTGAGTATGTGCGGTGCGGTGTGTGATCTGAGCGCGTGCGGTGCGGTGTGTGATCTGAGCGCGTGCAGTGTGTGATCTGAGCGCGTGCGGTGTGTGAAGGGGCGATGAACTGCCTCCCCTGAGATCGTAACTCCGGTAACACGCAGAGTCACTCTTGTATGCAGGGAGCTCATGCCGGCTTCCCTCCGCCCCCTCCCATGGGGTCATGCACCACCTTGACTAATTTTCCTGTGTCCCACAATGACATAGCCCCCCTATCCCCCACTCAACAATATTAAGAGCACCCCCTCCCCTCCCCTCCCCAGCTCAAAAATGATGCTTCAGCTTTTTTTCTCTCAGCACAGTCACGGTCACGATGGCCATGGTCAGGACAGTCACTGAAATGAACAATCGCTGACATCTTTACAGCAAACCCCCCACTGAAGTGAGTCTGAATATGTCATCTGTTCCCCCCGAGGCCTTGTGCACCAAACGAGGTCAGAGTGTTATCTGCGCGTTGAGCCCGAGTGTGGCTTTGACGCTAAAGCTCTCATGATGAGGCGGTGGAGAGCGTAGCAGTCTAACGCGCCGTATCTTGGCTGGTCCGACACGAGTCTGGCTGCCTGTCAGAGTCTCAGCACATGAGGCCCAGACCGACAGAGACGGTGAGCCCCGATCGGGGGCGACATTTGGCTGTCCGCCTCAGGGGAGGGTGAGCCGGCTCGAGTTCGTCGAGGAGCAGGAAAGGCGTCCGTGGTCGGGTTCCATCTCAGAGGAGATGGCCCGGGAAATTAGCTCATTAGAGGGTGAACTGAGATAAATGGAGGGTATAATTGGCAACCAAATTGGGAGAAAAACTGGAACAAAATTAGAAAACTATAAATATATATTTTTTTAAAACCCTCTTATGACGGGGCCGTAGTGACGGCTGCTGTGGGCTGGTGAAACGATTCAAACTTCACCTCACTGGCAATGAAACAAGAGTTCCATATCGCGACAACTGCGATGCGTAGAAATACAAAACACATATCAATAAAATGTCCAGGAACTCAGACAGGGAATGAAGATAAACAACAGAAACGACGAGAGGAGAGCAGCCCACAGTATGATTCGCGGCGAGCGTCGGCAGTGGGGAACGCTCATAACTCTCACAGGAATGCGTCGCCTCTCACAAGACAGGGCGGAGCCGACAAGCGCAGGCTTGCACAGAGAGCGCCGTGGGCCGTGAAAACGGCGCAGGAGGGGAAGGAGGCGAGGAGGAAAAACCGCACGCAGGGCCGGATCTCCGCGTAGGTCGACAAGGCCTGGGCCTCGGGCCCGTAACGTCGCATGGTGCCGCAATTATGGGGGAAATATCCATATTGATATTATTTTTTAATATGGATTTTTTATAAACGTAATTCATATTACACTGCCTAATAAATATATGCTCATTGCACAGGATTCTTACTATTAGTAGTAGTAGTAGTCATAAAAAATAAATAACGTTTGACTGAGTTCCCATAGTAACGAAGGAAAGTGTCCAACCTTCGTTCCAACTGTCTCACACTTAGAGTTAGGGTTAGGGTTAGGGTTAGATTTAGAGCTAGGGTTACCAGCTCCTCTTTTAAACTTTAGCAGTAAATGCAGAAAAAATAGGGTTACTATCTAACCATGACCGCCAAAACCTGACTCAATGGTTTGGATGAATAAGAACCTGTGAATCCACCAATCCTGATAGGCCACACTGCTGTGTCCGTCTTCCTGGGGTTTCACAACGGAACACGTCTAGCCTTATAAGGGATGGAAAACAAGAATAAACCTGAAACATTTATCAAACATTTATAGAAAACTTCACTGAGCATTTAGAGGTTTAATCTTTAATCATTTAATCTTTCGGTTCCATGCTAGTCTTGTTAACACACTTATTTCGGCTGGGAATCGAAGTGGTCGACGGCTTTGCCGGCTATATGGCTGGCACTCCGTGTTTCCTGCTCTAATCTATTAAGAGGCCGAGCTTCGCTGACATCACTTTCTATCACACAGCACATTTTAGCCCGATAAAAGCAGTCACGGATAATTCAATTATTTTCAATAACCCTGAGAGCCTCTCCACGTTTGGCCCGCTTTGCTTCTTCCCATCTTGGTCAGAAATCGAAGTTCTCCTGGCAACAAAAAAACCCCAAATCAAACAGCAAAAAAAAATTGTGCTTTGCTCAAAAATGTCTTGAGTAAGCACAGGGCTTTTTTTTACAAAACCGACATCGTTGTTTTCAGCGGTTCTAGGTTGGACATTTTGTTTGGCTTTTTTTCACTCTTTAGGTTACAAACGGTGATGTGCCTCAACATTAACTCTTAGAAACCAGTTTAGGTTTAAATGTTTTACACGACATTGTCTTCGATCACCGCGCTTTCATTTTTAAATGCGTGAGAAGTGCACTATTGGGGCTACATTTGACCTGCAGGCCTCTAATCGAGTAGCCCTGCCATAAAGGACTATGCAAAACATATGAAACTCTTTGAGGCAAATTGGACAGTAAATGTTGGCTTTGACATTGATGAAACATAACAGTCAGCTGTATTATGAACCTTGCCTCATTGGATTGGTGTTGTAGGTTGGCTGCCATTTTGTGCCGAACTCAAGGACGTGAGCTGGACAGCGCCGCCATTTTGTGTCCGAACTCAAGGACGTGAGCTGGACAGCGCCGCCATGTTGTGTCCAAACTCAAGGATGTCAGCTGGACAGCACCGCCATTTTGTGTCTGAACTCAAGGACTTGAGCTGGACAGTGCTGCCATTTTGTGTCCGAACTCAAGGACATGAGCTGGACAGCGCCGCCATTTTGTGTCTGAACTCAAGGACATGAGCTGGACAGCGCTGCCATTTTGTGCCCAAACTCAAGGACGTGAGCTGGACAGCGTCGCCATTTTGTGTCCGAACTCAAGGATGCCACCTGGACAGCTTCCAGGGAGAACACCCAGCTGTGTGAAACTGAGTTGCCAAGTGAAGGAGTGAAACTCATTTATAATACGAGGAGACAAGGAAGCTGTGCCTACTCAGGGTGACCGGATTTGAGCGCACACACACACACACACACACACACACACACACACGCTCTTTCCCTACTCCGGCATGTCTAAGCACCACATCCATCCGACGGAGGAGAAAAGTAAGGGAGGAGCAAGGACAAGCTCCGGTTTCCCTGCCAAAAAGTGCAGCGTTTCCAAGACCCACTTTAAAGCAACAACCTGATGCCCGAAATGACTCTAACCACAGAAAGAATATTTAACGTTGCTGATTATTGCCCTGTTGTCCTCAGGCAGAGCACAAGACGCCAGTCGCCATCCCCCACTCCCACTCGATCCAGAGGGAATACTGCCCCCTAAGGGTCACCCGATGCCTCTCTCCCCACAGCAGCAGCCCAGCTCACCTGAGCAGGTGCCCCAGCCCCGTGCCCCATTCTGGGCTGTTTAACAGGAAGGGGATGCGGAGGCGGAGTACAGCAGCCCTACAGCTGGTACATGGCTAGATAGTAACCCTATTTTTCCCTATTTTCTCCAACTCCCGCGAGGTTTGACTGAGTCCCCATAGTAAAGAAGGAAAGTGTCCAACCCTCATTCCAGCTGTCTCACACTTAGGGTTAGGGTTACTGTTAAGGTTAGGGTTATGGTTATGGTTAGAGTTAGAGTTAGAGTTAGGGTTACCAGCTTGTCTTTTAGGCTTACCACTTTAGCGGCAAGTCTGGGATTTCAGTGGCGATTCTAGACCCTATTTAAGGGGGCTTTAGCCCCCCTGTCTTTCATCTCAGCCCCCCTGAAAATGTTTAGTCATTATTTTCTAAAAAAACATTTATACTTAATATCTATTTTTTTTTAAAATACCACAGATAGAGAGTGGTATTTCAATTTTGAGGGCGACCACCATTGTGGTGTTTTTGTTTTGGGGAATGTAACAGTAAATTAATTAAAGATTTAGGCTTGTGTTTTGCATGTGTACATCTCACGTTCTCATTGAGGGTTGAGCCCCCCCTAAAGGTAAAATCCTACAATCGCCCCTGGCGACCACTATCTAGCAAAGACCCTACAGCTGCCGACCCCCCCCAGCCTCAACTTCCTGGTGAAGCAGAGCAGAGAAGGGAGACGAGATTAACGAGGCAGGAAATAGACCACCTGACGCAGGGGTGTGGGGGTGGGGGGAGGGCGAGACACCAAGGTGACAGGGTTTAAAACGCTCAGTCGCCCGCCAGCAGCGGCCATTCCTCACCAGCACCACCGCCAAGGTCGCCCCCAGGCCACGCCCGTACTTCAAACGACGTGAGGAACGAGGGCTCCAGCACACCCACTGGCTTTAGAACACTCTGACACAGCTCCAGAGCTTTCATTTAACTTAATATTCTTTATTGCCACGTTACACCAGTTCATTGGAATTTCTTTTCCCGCATATCTCTCCTAAGAGAGGTCCGAGCGCAGGGTCAGCCATAGTACAGCGCCCCTGGAGCAGTTTTAGGGGTTCAGTGCCTTGCTCAAGGGCACTTCGGCAGTGTCCCAGGAAGTGAACTAATATCCCTCTGGTTTCCAGTTCATTGTTTTTTTCCATTTTGGCCTTCCTGGGATTTGAACCAGCAACCCTCCGCTTGCTGGCCCGTGTCGTTAACCACTGAGCCACTGCCGCCCCTCAGTGTGTGTGTGCGTGCGTGTGCAGGCCGTGTCACACACCGTGATGCAGTTAACCACCGCAGGTCTGCCAGAGTAGTCGCAGCCGCGCTGGCATCAAACGGGAGGGCAAATGCCTCAGCATTTGTTACAGCGGAAATGACTACAGACAGTTAAGAGTTACAGGGAACTGGGGAACCTGGGGCCCGTATGTACAAAGATTCTAAGAGTAGGAGCGCTGATCTATGATCAGGTTTCCCCTTTCCATATCCTAACCATATCCATTATGAGCTAAAAGGCTAAACTGATCCTAGATCAGAACTCTTTGCATCTTTGTACATATGGGCCCCAGGTTTAATTTGTATTCTCTCTCTCTCTCTCTCTCTCTCTCTCTCTGAACAGGACCAACTGCAACCTTTGGGGGTTTGTAGCCGGTGTCCTGGCCGAATGATGTCGCCTCCCTCCTGCGGAAGGATGAGTACCGCGTGATGTTTTTTGTTGTGCGTCTCAGATCCACGATAGGGAACCCCCGGGGCACAGTCAGAGCGGATTCAACGTGGGATCAATTACGGATCAATGCTGATCAATGCATTCCATTCCGCCTCGATCCCCCGCGGGCCTTATACTGCACGGTGACTTTGACATACGGAGACTCTGCCATCCAATCAGGCGGCGAGATCACGGAACAGACTAGATTAACGACGGTCCGCCAGGAGCTGTCTAATGGATCTAATTGATGTCTCGCCCTTGATGCCTGACCAACAATCTGTTTGGGGGGGGGGGGATTAACCCTAAAAAACAACCAGGCTGCCTGCTTGTGCTCGCTGCAAAAGGGTCCCCAAGTTTCTTCCCTAGACCAGTGTGTATCGCAGTGCACTTTAGCTTTGCCTGTTGTTTCAAAAATAAGATTTTTACATTCTGAATAAGATTGCAACCCTCTCAACACCCCCCCCCTCCCGCCACACACACACACACACACACACACACACACAAAGTTCTGCAGGGAGCTGAATCAAAACGGTATTTCCCACAGCGCAGAATCTTACCTGCAAACCCACACCTTGTGGAGATTATTCAAACATGAGAAAGACGAGCACATTTAAAAATATATATAATAAATGCGACATTGCACACATCAGCACGAGCGAGACTTGTTAGACCTGTCATTTTTCGATAGTTTCGCATGTGTCACATTCATGCGGAAGAAACAGTCGTATAGTTTCTAAACACATACATACACACAGATTTATAAAGCATGCATGCATGCCTCTGCTTCTCCTGTCGTACAGACATGCACTGCACACACCGCGCAGCACCTATACACGAGCCCAACTCACCTGAACGTGCGTGCCTTTACCCCCCCCCCGGCCCAAGTTTTTATTCACGGCACGCGACCGTAGGTTTTTATCGCTGCAGTCAGTCCGGCGCGTTATCGGTCTCTCCCCCAAAAAAATGTGACCAATGGCGGTCGTTTGTATCCGAACCCTGCCGGGTTGCAGTGAAGTGGCGGGTATGCAGCAGATCAGCGCGCGGGGCAAACACTGTGACACACACGCGCGCGAGCCGAGGACCGCGAGCCCGCAGCGGCGAACTTTTAAGTCTCGATGATCTCTATCAAGAGCCTTTTCAAAAACGAGGCCGTTTTTTTAAGAAAAACTAGAAACGGCTCGCGCAACTTGCCAGAGACGACGACAGTGTTCTCGCGGGCATGCCAACTTTCGGTCTACGCGGTCCCGGTGGCTGCACTTCAATTCAAAAGCCCGCTCGACAACAGACGTAGGACTCGAGCGTAGAGACTCCTCGCGCTGTAAACTATACCGCAGCGCGCGCGCATATCTCCTCCCACCCGCTCGCTCGCTGGCTGGCTGCGGACGCGCCAATCTCATTATTAAAGTCGTAGCTGCTGCGCTGACGCACTCTAATCCGGATTAAGCGACGGGTGGCCGCTGCCTGCACCTTCCGCCACTATAGGCGAAAAAACCTAATGGTTCTTTAGGGTTCTATACTCGGTAGCAAAGAACCATTTTTCAAAAAAAGGGGTTCTATGTAGAACCCTGTGATTGCATTTGCATTGACATTTCCCTTCCAAATGATTCTGTATAGAACATTTTAGGGGTTCCAAATAAGAAGCAAGCGATAGAACCATTTTTGGTTCTTTAAAGAAACATTTCTTCTAAGAGTGCACGTTCATTCTCGGCGCTCCACTTTGCCGTCAACACAAACACAACTCTCTACAGTCCACAAAACATTGGACACACACACACACACACACACACACAAACACACACACACTCACACACACACACACACACGCACACACAAGCACTGTCCTCGGTAAACCCTCGCCTAATGCCACATAGTCCTGTATCAAGGGAAGACGGGGCACTCTACGAAAGGTTATACAATTTAATCTCCATTAATAGATCAAAAGCGGAAATAATATAATTGCCTATTGCATTTTCTTTCCAACTCTTATTCGTTCTTTTTTTTATTTCGTGAAGAGACTCGGTGTGTGTTTTAAATAAGTATGACATTTGACGTTGTGTAGATTTGGCCTGTTTACTTTGGGATCGTACGCCTCGGCGGTCAGAATTTGATTTGAAAATCGCTGAACAAAATGCAAACTGCCTTTTTACACGAAGGTGAACTTGTAGTATGCGGTGCTAAACGCTACATTAAACACATTTATCTTACCATACATTTTTTTCAACATTTAAGCTATTTAACATATTGTTTTATCCCACATTAAAAACAAAACGTAATGAGAACCATCAGTAAATGAGTGTCACCACCCTGTGCAGTCGAACGCTGCGTGCTCAGTCTGTGTGATTTTATTAACAGTCCATCTTTTTAACAGTACAGTATTTAATTAGAACAGTGCGGACCCCCCTACTCTCCCCAGCTGAAACCTACAACTATGCCTATCAGTGCGGAACGAGCTTCTGCACCAGCTTCTGCACCAGCCCCGGCGACTCCAGTGCATTAGAAGCTGCCGCGAGACCAAGGTGCAAGCTTAGCGAACATCAATCACCCCATTGCAGTCTCTTCCCTGGGGAAGAGAGAGAGGAGAGAGAGAGAGAGGGAGGGAGAGAGAGAGAGAGGGAGGGAGAGAGAGAGAAATAGATAGAGAGAGACAGAAGGAGAGGGAGAGGGGTAAAGAGAAGCCTCTTTTTCTGTGATGAGAGAGAGACAGAGGGAGAGAGAGAGAGAGAGAGAGAGGGAGAGTTAGAGGGAGAGAGAGAGATAGATGGAGAGAGAGAGATAGATGGAGAAGGAGAGAGATTGAGGGGGAGAAAGAGGGAGAGAGGGAAAGAGAGAGAGAGAGAAAGGGAGAGGGAGAAGGGGAAAGAGAAGCCTCTTTTTCTGTGATGAGAGAGAGATAGAGGGGAGAGATAGAGATAGAGGGAGAGGGAGAGGGAGAGAGAGAAAGGGGGGAGAAAGAGGGAGAAAAGGATAGAGAAATAGAGGGGAGAGATAGAGGGAGAGAGAGAGAGAGAGAGAAAGGGGCCCACTGAAAAAATGGAATAAACTCCTGGTGAGAAGTGACAGCGCTGGTCTGGTGCAGTTTGGCCCATGCAGCCTCGGTACATAGAGGCTGTTTTACGTGAAGGTCAGTTCTGTTATGTGGTCTCCGTGCTGAGCCTGGACACATGTTTCAGTGTGTTTAGAGGCTGTCAATTGCAAGTCGAGTGCAAGGATAACACACACACACACACAGAAAAAAACACACAAGACTAACACAGGCAGCGGATGTCTGTTCACTCCGGATAAAAGCACTTTTTTTTGGTAACCTGAAATCAATGTGTTTTATATGCTATTATTTTTAACCAGGTACCTGAGGAACTCAAGGATGTGTGTGTGTGTGTGTGTGTGTGTGTGTGTGTGTGTGTGTGTGTGTGTGTGTGTGCGCCTTTATGTGTGTTTTCTGTGTTCTTTTACACATACAAAAACCTAAAAAGCAAGACACATTCATCAGCAAGGTGGCGATGGCATTAACCCCTTATTGCCTGAATTTAAAAAAAAAATTGGGGTTAAACAAGGGGTTAAAGAGTCAGACACATAAACAGGAACAACAAAATAGAGATTAAACAATGTCTCAGCTCTCTCTAGCACAACGAATAGTGAGAAATGCATTTAAAAAAGCATAAAATAGCTTTACAATATACTGTAATCCTGTCCAATTATAACTTGGGAAGTTTAGGAAGTTTAGTTTGTTTTTGGGTCTTTTTTTTGTTTTTGATTTTGAGATTTAAGGAACCCTGGCCTACACTATTGTGGAGGAGGAGTTTTGAGATGTCATAGAGAGGTCAGGTCAGGAAAAAGTGATGTAATATGTGCTAGAAAAATACTGGCTTGTAATTTCAAAATCATATGCCGGTCTGACGTAAGAAAGTGCAATCTCATGCTTGTTGTTGTGAAGTTTTTCTTAATTTCTGCCCCCAAGACTATAATCACACTTCCTTGCTCTGCTGTTGCCAGGAAACAACCTAAAGGGCGTAGCCCAAAGTGACAAGGCTTTAGACTCAGATAAGGACGTTTGACGTGCATAAAGAAGGGCGTGGCCCAATGTAAGAGTGTTTTAAATGTTTCCCTACACAAACTGAAGGCAGAGTGGACACATCAAATCAAATCAAATCAAATTTATTTCTATCGCTCAAGGGTACAACGGCAGTACAAATACATTGTCACAAAACGCTTAACCAAAGGGAACCCAGGCCCCCCCAAAAGCAAGCCCAAGGCGACAGTGGCAAGGAAAAACTTTGACAGGGAGAAACCTTGGGAGGAACCAGACTTAAGGGAACCCATCCTCTTCTGTCTAAAGAACACATCGCATTGCTGTGGACTCACTCTACATTCTGAATAAACGAACAATCTTGATGTTCACCAGTCCCAAACTGAGTGTGGTTGATTTTCCACAACACTACACACAATCTCATCCTGGGTGTTCTGACATATTCATCTGTTTCCAGGGAAAGTTTCCGCACCTGCGCTTCCCGGTCACATCTCCTGTCGGTTCTGGCTCCACGATGGTGGAATGACCTTCCTGTGGAAGTCAGAACAGCTGAGACCCTGGCCACCTTCAAGCAACGACTGAAGACTCACCTCTTCAGGGTGCACCTCTCCCCGTAGTCCGGTTTTTGTTAACTTAGGGACATAGTTGCTTAGTTTTACACATGTCTACTTGTTTATGTATTGTATTAGGCTTAGGCATTATTTTCTGCATTGATTGCTTTATTACTACCTTTGAATTGTGGCTACAGATTTACCTACAGGGTCCTAGTTTAACTATGTGGTTGCTCCCAGCACCCAGGAACTGTACTTCCCACTAGGTGGCTTTCAGCTAAACTGTTCTTGACTACGGTTAACACTTTGTTGTACGTCGCTCTGGATAAGAGCGTCTGCCAAATGCCTGTAATGTAATGTAATGTAATGTAATGTAATGAAAGAGGGACAAACGCACATCCAGTTTTGCGCAGGGTAAGAAGCCTAGCAGGCCTCCCGCAGTTAAAGAACGCATCCTCACCCTGCCTCAATGCTCCCGGTGACATTTCGACCTACACGGTCCTCCCATTTCCTCCACCACTTATCCGATTACTCATTTACGATCCTCACCCTCTGCCAGGAGTCCATGTAAGGATTTTAATCGCGAAGGAAATAAAGTCTGCACTTCCTCTAGTGTGCTTGCTTCCCAATTTCTCCCGCATTTTCTGGGTTGCACTGGACAGCAAGTGTCCGCCAATTGAATTTACAATGACCAACATTAACCTCCGTTCTGGCTCTGCTCGTGTTGCGTGTTTAGTTGATTCTTTCTGACGTCAGCACGGGTCAATCGCACTTAGAGAGAGAGGCAAAGAGGCCCGTGACACTTTACCTGCCACGTAGGTACATTTGGCCCAGGCGGGTAAAAAAGCTCGTGGCAATTAGGGCACAAATTGATACAGGGTCGTTTTTTTTATTCAACATGAGGCGAAGCGTATTCCGTCTCTCTCAGAGTCTGAACGGAAGCTATTTGGGCATTTTTCGCCCCCCTATGTGCGTTACAGATACTCTCGTAGACAGGCAAGCTTTTATTTTAAATAGATTAGATTAGAAAACTTTATTGTCCATCACATTTGTGACAGAAAATTGTCTTTGACATGTGTTCATAAAAACATAAAACACAGACCGTGATTAAAACAGATAAAACACAGTCAAAAACAGAAACAGTTAAGACAATAGCTAAAAGATAACAGATGTGCAAAAAAATACAAATTAAGAGGCTAAGGTCGAGGAAGAGAGAGAGAGATTTATGTTTGCATATGCCGCAACGCGATAATAATGCCAATCACTCCCTCTCACATTGAGAGAAAGTAAGAGGATAAAACAAAAATTCCGAAAAGTAGTGACGAGGGCAGAAGTATTAGGCTACACTGCCATCTTGTGGTGGCGATTATAACGGCACCCGTTGCGCCGCTTTGACAGCGCGTCACGTGACCTCCGAGCCGTCTCTGAGTGACAGACAGTGACACAGTTGGCGAGGCAGCGAAGCCGGCAGAATAATTTGTAGAAATAAGTTTTTCTCTCTCCTGGTAACAGCGTTAAAAGAGACAAAGGGCTTTCGCAAAATGTCATTTTGTTCATTTAGAGGTGGCGAGGTTTTTAAAGACCACTTTGAAGCGGGTAAGTTGGACTGCAAACTTTGCTGACATGATGTAAGCCAACTTGATACCCATAACAAGCTATCCTCTCTTACATAATAGTCAACACGTATTAGTTACCAAGCTAATAAATAGGCAGCTTTCCGAAAAGTCAAATTAATTCAAGAGGTCCAAAATGTTGTATGATTGCTAGCACGTTAGCTACTTACTCTAACTATATTGCGAACGCACTGTAACTACTAGCTAACTTTGCCGGTGGCTAGCTGGTGCTACACGCGTTTAAATTCTAGAGAAAGCAGGCTACAGCTAGCGAGCTAACTGTTAGGAACTAGCCTGTTAGCGACTGTGTTCCCTCTCTGCCCCACAGGCATGTACGTGTGCTCCAAGTGTGGCCACCAGCTGTTCAACAGCAGGTCCAAGTTTAAGCACTCGACTCCGTGGCCGGCCTTCGCGGAGACCGTGCGGGAGGACAGCGTGTCCAAGCGGCTCGAGTCCCGGGGAGCCTACAAGGTGAGCCTGGCCCCAGGAACTTCCTCCAGGAACTCAAGTCAAGTCAAGTAGTTTTATTATCAAATCACAGATTATACAAGTATAACGCGGTTGAATGAAATTCTTGTGTCAGAAAACGCCCGACAGCAAACAGCAGTTATAAGACTATATAATTAAACTATAAGTAGAACATAAATAAAAATTAAGCTAAAAACGGTGCAAAATATAAACTATAAGTATCCATTAAACATGAGTAAAAAAATTAAAGCTAAAAAACAGTGCAAAAATTTAGCTATGCAAAATACAGATTTAACTCGTTCAGACTCGCTAGACGAGCAAGGGATGGATAGTAGACTGGGTGAACTTTCTCTGCAGTTGCCATCGCTGAGATATTGTCCATGTATATGTAGTAGATGGGGTTTTTTAATCAAATAATTTAAGGGTACGACGGCAGTGTTAATCCCAGGATTTGAACCTTCGGGTCATTGCATTAACAGGGATGTGATTTTCCCTGATTATTCAGGAAATGCTGATTTCCTGGTGCTAAATATCTCTGGCTATTTTGGCTTTATTTGCTAAACATTCTCTCCTGCTATCAGCTGTCAAAGAGTGCGACATTTCTTAATGTGTATGCTTATGACACACACATGTCCACAAGATATCTATGGTCTGAAAATAAACATTTCCTGATTAACCAGGAAAAAAATCACATCCCTGAACAGGCATTTAGCAGACGCTCTTATCCAGAGCGACTTACACAGTTTCACATTTATTTACGTACAATCCATTTATACAGCTGGATATTTTACTGAAGAAATTCAGGTTAAGTACCTTTAGCTCAAGGGTACAACAGCAGTGCCCCCACCTGGGAATCGAACCTACAACATCTGAGTTACAAATCCAGTTCCTTAACCACTACAGGTCACTAGCCCAGTTTGTTCACCACTCTTGCTATGGTGTACATTTCAGGTATGTTGTGTTTCAGGTGTGGCTGCAGTCAGTATGCTCTAGTCAGGAATTCATTTCCGGGGGGGTTTTCGAACCGAGGATCCCAACGCCACAGGAGACACGATTAGCCCGCTGAGCCAAAGACCCAAGTCCCCAGCTTAGGGAACTAATCGTTCTCTTATCAACGTGACTCTCTGCAGCAGGACGGTCACGTGGTTAACTCACGTCTTCCGAGCTCCGCTACACACACCTGCCGATGTTTATACTTGAAAATACGGGAGGTTTTTTTTTGTTTTTTTACTAATAAATTGTTGACCCTAGGGGTTGCACCAACTAATTGTTCAGCAGTAGATTATATCATTTGGTTTTTACATTTTACATTACATTTTAAGCATTTAGCAGACGCTCTTATCCAGAGCGACTTACAAGATGTGCATGGTAGGAATAATCATAGTTTGCTCAAGAGATCATTTGCAAGGTTTTTGATGATTAAATATTAAATACTCCTTGTACCATCAACCAGCCTTTCCTGATCAATAATGTTTGATAAGGACTACGCAGGACCAGCGCGTTATTTGGTGTAGATGATATACGACTGGCTCTGAGCTGCACTTGCACTAAACTTACATCCATAAACTGTTTGGAACCAGCATTTGCAAATGTCACACATTTCAGGAGGGGTTTAAACCCCCAGGTGTGAAGGTGTGTCCTGTGTCTCAGGTGTGTCTCCCCTTGGCTGTGGTAGTGATTTCAGGTGCGCAGGTGTGTCTCAGGTGTGTTGTGTCTCAGGTGTGTCTCAGGTGTGTCTCAGGTGCATTGTGTCTCAGGTGCACTGTGTTTCAGGTGTGCTGTGTTTCAGGTGTGCTGTGTCTCAGGTGCGCTGTGTTTCAGGTGTCCTGTGGGAAATGTGGGAACGGACTGGGCCATGAGTTCCTGAACGATGGGCCGAAGAGAGGCCTCTCCCGCTTCTGAATATTCAGCAGCTCGCTAAAGTTCATCCCCAAAGGTGAGCCTCCGGGAGCATGGGCTAACGCAGGTGTGTGGGTGTGAAACAGAGACGGTGAGAATGGTTCCAGAACACATGGCTTAGGGTTCATTCATCCCCATTCACCATAGAGGGCAAGGTAAACACCAATAAATACAAAGCCATTCTGAGCAATCACCTTTATCCTGTGGTGAAGCATTTCTATCCTGATTTCTATCGTGATAGGCAGCTCACACTCGTAAAGAACCAGTCAATATGGGTGCGTTAGACTACTACGCTATCAGAGGCCCCCCAAGAGAAAATTATTTTGATTGGTAAAAAAAAAAAGAAAAAGAAAAAGTAGATTGATGGCTCCATTATGGGGGGGGGCAGATGAAAGCTTGTGCTGTGTGTGTCCCAGACAGTGTGAAAAAGGCCTCCCTCTCACTCAACGCTGCGCTCCGCTGGGGCTGTGTCTGTGTGTCCCCCTCCAGGTCAGGCGGACGGACAGTAGAGCGAGACGGATTTCTGCGGGACGGTGGGGGTCGCCGTTTTGGAGGAAGGTGCGGGCGCTTCGTGATGTGAGCTGGAGAAAAGCCCCGGAAAGGGGACGTCCAGCACACGGATGTGTACACGCTCCCGCCACCAGAGGGAGCCAGGACGGCGCCCAACAGCAGTCACTTTACTTTCCGCTTTCGTGCACACGCACACTTTCTAGTTCTGTGCTTGAGGCCACAGTTACGCGTAACCGTGTTTCAGAGATGTATTTTCAGAGGGCCACAGTGGGTATTTGCTCCAACCAGACCACCATTTTGGCCTCCTTGGTCCAGGGCGAGCTAGTTAGTGAAATTTGGTGGTGTGTCTGCAGGTATCTGCCTCGAGGCCTGGATTTGAACACCCCTGTTTTACATCTTATAACTACACATGGTTAAGGTCATACGCTCTTGCACACACAGGCCACATTTTCTCCTTACAAAATAACTTGTATTGTTTTTACTATATATATATATATATATATATATATATACGGTGGGTATAAAAAGTATATAAATTATTGTCTGTTTTTTATTTGTAATTAAGAAAAGGCTTTAGAGTCAGTTCTTTTTATCTGACATTATAGAGTATTTTGTGTGGATCAGTGGCAAGAAATCCAGTTAAATCCATTCTGAATTTAAAATGTGAATAATGGGGTGAATAGTTTTTATACCCACTTGTGTGTGTCTATATATAAACTGGTAGTTTTGGAAGCCCAGAGAACAGGAAACTGTTGACTGTTGACTATATATGTGTAACAATTTCACTGGTCAACACGATTTTTCTTGCATGGGGTTTTTCAATGGATTCTAGCTAACTTTTGGGTGCTGAATCCAAATCTGTTTTTGCCTATCACATCAGGTTTTTGAACTATGAAAAATCATTATTTTTGAGAAAACAGCAATTTTACACTCGAAGTTGCAAAACACTGTTGCATTAAGAAGATAGATGCAAAAATGTTTACAATGAAAGGTACCTACTTCAATTACAATATTTAATTGTAAAACTTAGATTAGGTAGTCTTAACAGCAGATTAGGTAGAGTCTTCACAGCTGCAAATCACAAAAAACATAAACTTATGTAAAACATGTTTTTATGACTTAAAACATTTGTAAAATTATTTTAAGGCCCTAAATGAAGTAGTTTTGGTGAGAATAATCAAGCTTTTGCTGTTTTATCCCCACCAAGATTGCCAGACTGGATGGTCAACTTTGTAAAATGCATGAATAAATAGATGAAAATGGATAGAGCAAATCTGAGATTTGGATTCAGCAGCCCAAAATTAGCCAAAACCAGTTTCCAAAGTCCATGCAAGAAAGATTTTTTTTTTTTGGTAGACCAGTGAATCAACCAACATGTCTTTATTTTCAATGAGTCCTTCAGCCATGCAGGGCTTTGCCTTCAGGGGCAGGATTGAGTAGCCCTGCATTAGCCGATGTCTTCTTGGTTTTAAGTGTATTGTTGGCTCATCCATCAGAAGCCAAAGGTTATGGTTCAAAGGGTTCTGATTTCTTATTTATTTTCTGCACACAAAGAAATTGATTCATGAATAAATATATATATTTTCAAAAGGGTAATAACGAGTGGTGTTGCATTTAACGCTCAGAATGTTATTTATGACTTTGCGTGTTTGAGTGTAAGGACAGAGCATCCAAATGTTCTAAATGTTTTGGTTCTAAATGTGATGTAGTACACTACTTTCGTCGGCAGGTGGCTGCCTTGCACAAATAATGTTGAAATTCCAAAACAACTGGTAGGCCAACAAGTACAGTGGAAGAATAGCACTTTGCTGTCATGTGTGTTATTTATTAGCAGTGGTGGACAAAAAGTGTTTGAGTAAAAGTACAGATACCCAGATAAAATATTACTCCAGTAAAAGTGAAAAAGTCCTACATTTAACCTAATTTGCCTTTGAAATGTAGGGGAGTGAAGGTAAAAATCAAAGTCGAAATGGAAATACTTACGTAAGCAAAGATACTTGAAAAATGTAATGTATTACTTAATGTACAGTAATAAGTAAATGTTCGAACATTTCGGGTTCTAAATGTTCAGTCTTTTTAAACCAGGCAAAAAGTATTAACTAGGATTAATTAGCAACAAATCTATAGTTAAATGTTCTCGAAAGGCATTTTTAACATCTCTTATTTAAACAGGGTGAATAAGGAAACAAACAAAATCTCACAATCCACCAGCTTTATTGTTAATTTCAAAGTGTTGCCATTTGTACTAGATCGTACAATTAATATAAAAAATGTCAATCCTGTTTGTAACACAACGTAATTAAAATAAAATCAAAACTGTCCACAATTATTTTCCAGATATATTTCCCATGCTTTGCGTTGTCATTATTATTGTCATTACTGAAACGAATTATCTATCCAGTCCCCCAAAAAAAAAAAACCCCAATACCGATAATCACCGCGATCAATGCCTATCAACCCGGAACGTCATGGTGACGATGTCCTCAATGCCGGCCTGCAGCTCGTCGTGCTCGCGCACGCTGGAGACGCCCGCGGGCGTGCCCGTCAGGATGAGATCGCCCTCCTCCAGCGTCATGATCGCGCTGACGTAGCTGATGAGGTAGGGCACGGGGAAGATCATCTGCGCGGTGTTGCCCTCCTGGCGCAGCTGGCCGTTCACCCTCAGCCAGAGGCGCACGTCGCCCGGATCGGGGATGCGCTCGCGCGGCACGAACTCGCTGACGGGGCACGAGGTGTCGAACGCCTTGGCCAGCGTCCACGGCAGGCCCTTGGCCTTGCACGCGTCCTGCACGTCGCGCGCCGTCATGTCCAGGCACAGCGCGTAGCCGGCGACGTGGTCCATGGCGGAGGCGCGCGCGATCGCCGTGCCGCCCGTGCCTATGACGACGCCCAGCTCCACCTCGTGGTGCAGGTTGCTGGAGTAGGCGGGCACCAGGATGGGCGAGCCCTCGCGCACGTAGGCCGACGGCGGCTTGAGGAACAGCACGGGCTCCGTGGGCACGGCGTTGTTCAGCTCCTTGGCGTGGTCGGCGTAATTACGCCCCACGCAGACGATCTTGCGTCCCCATTCCCAGAACCGGGTGACGTTCCGCGTGCCCGATGCCATCCCCTCCACAATGACAACGCCTGCTTCCAGGAAACAACCAACCTAGTTGCCGTGTGGCTAGCTAATGCCCCCGTCCCCGCACCCCCGAGGAAAAATATCGCGCACCTACCTTCCAAAAACTGACCTTTGAACGTGGTCAGGAAGAACTAAACTAAATCCTGGGTGACACTACGGAATGTGCGAAGTGACACACTTTGCGAGGGTTGTCCGCTCCTGAGGAGAAACGGGCTTCGTTATTAACGTCTCGCTCTATCACACGTAACTAACTACATAAAAAGGGCACATCACAACACGCTCACAGTAAACGCGACCAGCATGGTCCCACAAATCGTTAATGTTGTCGTGCCACACCCCCTCCAGCGTTTTGAATGGCCGAGCCGTCCGGGGGTCAAAGTTTAAAAAGGATGACGCGTTGCTGTACCTCCAAGCCCAGATTGTTTCCTGGTTCCTGTGGATGCGATGCGTGTGTATTAGCGGACGTCTGAAATGCTGCGATGTTGCTCAGGTCACTGGTGACGGGCGCCTGTACACTCGGCGTGCTAGGAGCAGCTGCTGCACTTAAACTCGGTATGTTGCTAAAGTGGCCTGATCACTTTTCTTAAGACATATACGTATATATATATATATACACACATAATCGCAGCCACAGAAATGCTCCGGCCACTCGTGTCAATACGATTCTCGTTTAAATGGCACTTGAGTCGCTAAAGTAGCGAGCAGTCGGCGTTATTGTTTCCCCCCCCGTTTGCCACTGTAAGCTGCGCGAACGGGAAAGCTGATCTAGGACTCGTGTTGTGTTTAACAGCTCATGCTGTTACATCATCCTCGGCTGCAGCTAGTGCTGCTTCGCTAACAGCCAGCCCACTTATTTATCCGCGAAGTACTGTACCTTGAAACCGTCGTTGAAATATACTCCGGTGTACATTTGGTGACGTTAGTGCACGTTTGTCGCTTGATAGCCGGCTGTATTAAGTATTGACACAACACGGCAAAGGCTGAATGCGAACCAGAAGCCAAAGTTCTGCACTTTCGGCTTGCCGGCTGGCTTGCTGGCTGACGAAAGTTCGCAGCTCCAAGTAGCCTACAGTTTGATGGCCAGACTTGCACTTAATTCCTACGGTGTTGCTATTTTTTAATGTATTTATTATTTGGGGTTACGTGATCGCACTAAATCTCTCACGCGTGTTCAGAATTAACAGTTAAATATTTGACAGTTCTTGTTTATTAACCCCTTGGTGAGGTTGTCCGCTTATTTAACTGGACGATGCAAAGTAGGCTGTTGTGCGCGTTGGAAAGTAACATATAAAACAAATACAGCGACGCCCAGCCTGTCATCTGGAATGCTCGATAGCCTATGTCATCAGATACGGCTCGTAGATAGTAGATGTAGGCTGTCTTAGTCTTAGGAAAAACAAATCACCATAGTAGTTTGCTAAGTGTTTTTGCACGGTATTGGTCACTGTAGGTTTTTTTTTTTTACGGGGTACTTAAGCTACAAGTCAAACAGCTTTTCGGCCATTCCGTTACCCCAACCTCGTTCTAAAGCTGCCACAATTTGACAAAGCATGCAAGTAGGGCTTATTAACGTTTATCACATTAGTTATTTATAATTTAAACGTTATTTAATTGTGTTTTTTTGTAGCTACGGGCCAGGTCCCCTCGGCATTGCTACACTCCGACAGGAAGTCCGTGACAGTGGCCCAGAAAGACATGAAGGTAGAACTGCTGCCCGCACTCACAGACAACTACATGTACCTCCTTATCGATGAGGACACCAGGGAGGCTGCGATCGTCGACCCCGTGGAACCGATCAAGGTAAATCGCCGCATCGATTGATTTTAATGAGATTTGAGTTGCGGATTCGATTGTATCGCATGATTTTAATTACATTACAGGATTGACGCTCTTATGAGTTACGTTTCTTTACAATCCATTTATACAGCTGGATATTTTATGATTTTAACCTTTAGCTTACAACGGAGTGTTGGGGATTTAACCTGCAACCTTTGCGTTACAAGCCCAGTTTCCATTATACCACACTGCCTGCCCCTATGATTGTAATGATTCGATTGTTGGCGTGTGTTATACATTATTATTTAAAAAATACTACCCCCCTCCCCTCTAGGTTTTAGATGCCATCAAGAAACACAGAGTAAGACTTACCACGGTCCTAACTACACACCACCACTGGTGAGTACAGTTGGAAGTAATGTTTAGAAGTGTGTGTGTGTGTGTGTGTGTGTGTGTGTGTGTGTGTGTGTGTGTGTGTGTGATGTGTTTGTTTTTTTGTATCTTGAAGTGTGTGTGTGCAGGTTTTTGTGCAACAATGCACCACACCAGGTGTGCTCACTTCTGTGTAAATGTGTGTGTGTGTGTGTGTGTGTGTGTTTGTGTCTATGCCATGATTTTGTGAACCATGAACATGCTTTTCTTTTTGTATTAAATTGTTTTTTAATCATTTGTCAAATTGAGAGAAGTAATGCCGTACCGTATTGGTCGTCAGTGTCACGCTTTGTCAACCAAAGCACGGGCTGTACACACACACACACACACACACACACACACACACACACACACACACCTGTCGATGCGTTAGTGTGTGTACATCATATCAATATACTGAGCGAGAGAGCGTGCGAGGAAAAACCTTTCTACCTGCAATTTGTCCTTTTAATGATTTACATGTGGAATTTGAGCTCACTACTACCATAGTGAAAAAATGTCAGGTCATCGTCCCCTCCGGAAATCGAAAACTGATAGAGAATGGACTTTGTTGTTAATCTGTGTTTGACATTGTCAAAACAAACTAGGTTCGCATGGGATCGAAGGCGCGCATAGTTTCACACGCGCACGTCCATGTGAAGCTTTTGGGACCTGCGCAAGTACAGCGCGCGATTACTCTTGCGATTTGCGTCGATTTTTTTCCATGTTTACCAATGGGTAGAGGTTAGATGCCCCTCTTCCACAGGACAAGATGCGATTCGAGATGTGATTGGCCTGTGGGTTTGTTTCGATTTTACAGTGCGCGTGACCTAACCCTAACTCCTAAACGTAACTGTAAACCTAAACCTAAACCTAACCGTAACCCTAACCGTAAGTTGTGATGCAGTTTCGCGCATTTGACATCACGCACATCTCGGTCCTCTGGAAGAGGGGCATGTAGCGCAGGGGTGGGCAACTCCAGGCCTGTGTGTGCAGGTTTTTGTTTTTACCAATTACCCCTGTGGCTCAATTAGCTAATTAGTTGGATGCACCAATGCTGGTTCACTTGTAGATTAAACCACAGTAACATGTTTCATATGGGAATACAAGAACAGTCTTCAGCTGTCATTCATGGGCTAATCAAAATGTCAGATCATGTAAATGATTTCACGCTAACTAAATAATTAAGAGCAGAAGTTGGCATGAAATCCAGAAACGGATCCGGCCGTCCTGGCCCACCCCTGATCTAGTCTCCACCTTGAGCAATGCTCTTGTTGCCAGGTTACTTGTTAAGTCTCTCTGGGTAGGTCATGTGACTGTATGTGTGTTTTCCCATCAGGGACCACGCTGGTGGTAATGAAAAGCTGGTGAGGCTGCTGCCGGGTCTCAAAGTGTACGGAGGAGACGACCGGGTCGGCGCGCTGACCCAGAAGGTCTCCCACTCCAGCACTCTCAAAGTTAGTACTAAATTTTTAAATTTTAAATTTTTAAAAACTTATTTTTGTTTCAGATTTTTATCCCATTTTCTCCCAATTTGGTAGCCAATTAGACCCACTATTTTAAGTCAATCCCCCCCCTAGTAATGTGAGTTCACTGCTGTAGTCCTGCAACCGGTAGCGACACGCGACCTGACGCCTCTTCCGAGACGGCACTCGCCCAAGTATCAACCGTAACCCGGTATACTGCAGGGCCACTCTTATGCGCAACAAATCTCATGTCGGCTTTCCCCCTCCCTCTGTAACCCCCTGCGGGGGGCCTAATTTAGTAATTTTTAAAAATAATTTGTTTCAGATTTTTTCCAGTTTTTCTCCCGTAGCCGATTACACCCTCTATTGGTGATTTACCCTCCCTCCCGGTCCAGAGCCAGGCAAGCTAATTCTCTGTGGGCAGCGACCTCCGCTTCCTTTGAGGGAATTTGCCCCCCACGTCCTATTCCGTCAGGACTGAGCCGGCTCACCCTCCCCAGGGCAAATGGTCTGATTGTAGGGACGACCAGGGCCGGTCTGGTAGGGACGTAGGATTCGATCTGCTTCTCTGACAGGCAGTGCACACCGGACCAGACAAAGTGTGGTGCGTTAGACCGCTATGCTATCCACCGCCCCCTTTTTTATGATTTATTTTCCTCCTCTCTCTCCAATGGCTGTCAAATAAGATCTTAAGCTAACAGTTACCAATGTGTTGGAAGAGGTTGCCAAATACTCCAGCTTTACTTTAAGTTATTAATTTCCTTAGCAGGCGCATGGGTGTGACATTGCAGAGATAAAAGATTAGACAGATTATCCATTTGAGCGGCCCTTAAGAGTACTGTTTACCTAAGCGGTTCATTTCAGGCTTTGTTTTCGATGAGAGGGGTGATGGGAGAATGTGATTTCATAACCGGCCACAGTGTAGGTCAATACACTTTGGCTGCTTTGAACCAATCATAGTGCTTTGGTTTGGAGGACAAAGTGCTTTGTGATTGGTCGTGTACAGTTGAGTGATTGACATCAGTGCAGAACCACCCCACTGTGGGGGTCCGTGTAGGCAGGCTTTCATGTCCCTCAGGTGTCTGGCCCAGGACTGCACCGGGCGTTGGCAGAGCCGATGTGTGCCTGTTAAAAGACACGCTTGGGCCTCCCGGGTGGTCTAGCGGTTACAACATTCGACGCTGGCCACTGCGACTGGGGTTCCATTCCACCAGCCCGCCAGTATCGGCTCTGACCGGGAGTGCCACTAGGGGGCGGCGATTGGCTGTCCGCTCCAGGGGGAGTGGGGGAGGGAAGCCGGCAGGAGCTTGTCGCGTATAAGAGTGGCTCTGTGTGTCACCGGAGTTATGGTTGACGGCTTGGCGAGTTCCGTCTTTGTCATTGCCGGTCCCAGAGCTGAGGTGGCAAGCTTGTGGTTCTGTGTGGCTCAGTAGGTAGAGCACAGCGTTGGCAACGCTTAGGTTGTGGGTTCAATCCCCACTGGGGCCACATATACTGAAAATGTATGCATTCACTACTGAGTCGCTTTGGATAAAAGCGTCTGCTAAATAGCATATATATATTGTGGGGGGGGGGGTAGTAGAAAGAGGGTGCAATTGGCTACCAAATTGGGAGAAAAAGGGGGGGGGGGAGATATGCTTGTGCCCACTCAAACTCTTTTAAACAACTTTTTAATTTCATGAGCTGATGAGCACAAGGTGCTTCTTCACTCTTGTGTGTCCTTCTCTCTGTGCACTGTGGTGCATTTACATTTGACATTTTAGGCATTTAGCAGACGCTCTTATCCAGAGCGACTTACACAGTTTACATTTCTTTTACATACAATCAATTTATACAGCTGGATATTTTACTGAAGCAATTCAGATTAAGTACCTTTAGCTCAAGGGTACAACAGCAGTGGCCCCACCTGGGAATTGAACCTGCAACCTCCCAGTTGCAAGCCCAGCTCCCTAACCATTACACTACACTGCCAGCCTTGGCTGTAGGTCAGGTCTCTAATGTGTCCTCCTCTCTGTGCACTGTGGCACTGTAGGTCGGGTCTCTGAATGTGAAGTGCCTGTTCACCCCCTGCCACACCACCGGGCACATCTGTTACTTTGTCACCAAGGACAACAGCTCTGAGCCCCCAGCTGTTTTCACCGGTAAGGCCATTTTTGTGTTGTTTTAACAGCTAAAGCACTTTTATCACATTTTTTGATATTTTAAGCATTTAGCAGACGCTCTTATCCAGAGCGACTTACAATACGTGCATTAATACACATGGTAGGAACAATCATAGTTCACGCAAGAGATCAGTGCAGTAATACAGAAAGACACTGTTATCACTGTTTACAGGTATGGTATGCAGCTGCCAACAATGATGTCTATCACTGTATTACTGCACTGATCTCTTGCGCTAACTATGATTGATCTCACCATGCATTAATGCACATCCATCTTGTAAGTCGCTCTGGATAAGAGCGTCTGCCAAATGCTTAAAATGTAAATGTTTTTGTTCTGTTTTCTCCAGTAGGTCAATTTTAACTGTAATGATTACTGCCAGGATGTAAACTGCATGCCCAGCATGCATCAGTTTGAGCCAGTCCAGGTTTTACAGGAAGCACGCTACCGTACGTGCATCTAGTAAGACCCGGAGTGGCTCACAGTGCCATGCAGCGGGAGTGTTCTTTACATTCCCTGATTGCTGAGAGCAAAGTCGTATCCGTTGTGAGAGGAATACTCTGCGCTCACCGTGTAAGGGGCCTCCCTGGTTTAAACCGGTTTAAAATGTGTTGTGTCTGTGCAGGCGTTTACACCGGTTTAAAATGTGTTGTGTCTGTGCAGGCGTTTAACCCGGTTTAAACTGGTTGTGTCTGTGCAGGCGTTTAAACCGGTTTAAAACGTGTTGTGTCTGTGCAGGCGTTTAAACCGGTTTAAAATGTGTTGTGTCTGTGCAGGCGTTTAAACCGGTTTAAAACGTGTTGTGTCTGTGCAGGCGTTTAAACTGGTTTTAAATGTGTCGTGTCTGTGCAGGCGACACGCTGTTCATCGGTGGCTGTGGGAAGTTCTTTGAAGGCACCCCTGACGAGATGTACAGGGCGCTGATCGAAGTCCTCGGCCGCCTGCCTCCTGAAACGGTGCGTGTGTTTGTGTGTGCGTGTGCGTGTGCGTGTGCGTGCGTGTGCGTGTGTGTGTGTGTGTCGTAGGTCACAGTCAGAGGGATGATGAGCCTGTTGAGATACTTATTCTTCCCTGCAGACTGGGGTCAAAGGTTAAATGCGTAGTCCAAATACTTTAACTCTTTTCAGATGGCGGCAAATTCGAAAAGCAGAATCCTGCAGATTCCTGAGCATTTTCAACGAAACATGTTATTAGCCAAAATGTAATGACAGAAGATGAAAGTTCAGAATTCATATGGAAGGATAATTTTGGCTGGAATACTGGTTAAAATGGCTGTTTCTTTTTGTCAGTGATCTGCAGGGGTTTTTACTGGTGTCTAAAGGGTTAAAGTATTTAATATAGTTATGTGGCCTAGATCTGCTCCCAAATGTATTGTATTGTATTCTAATGAGGCTGTGGTGTACTTGGATTATTTCCACCAATATGCTCATCTTTAGTAGCTGGTACACGGAACATGGAACATTTTATTTTTTTGTAAATTTAAAAAACACGAGTAGATTCAGAGAAACCGAGTAGCTGTTTGCGGCTAGCACAGCGATTGATTTTTCCGTGACTGATGACAAAATGACTGATGACAAAACCATGTTGTCTTTCCCCTGATACTGAAGATGTTTTGTTGTTGTTGTTGTTTTCAGCGTGTGTACTGCGGACACGAGTACACCATCAACAACCTGAAATTCGCCAGACACGTGGAGCCGAAAAACGAGGCCGTCCGGAGGAAGCTGTCCTGGGCCAAGGCGGGTTTATTTGAGTGTTTTTCTCCCTCCCGCGACAGGAGCCGTGATCGTAAACGGCCACCGTGTGACTTTATGATTGTCAAAACGCCCGGTTTGGAACAGGACGCAGGGAATGGAATTATCGGTCTTTGGACCAGATTTTATTTGAGAGAAAGAGAGAGAGAACCGCTACAAATTAACAAAATTAACTTGGCTAAAAACAATAAATCTAAATAACAAACTAAACATAGCCCTTTGGGCTAAAACATTCAGTACACAGCAGTACACAAAGACGTTCGCTGCTTTTCACTTGGTTATTTCGTTTGGTCGCAGTTCTCTCTCGCCAGCATTCTGCTTTCGTGTTCCAGCCACCTACTAAGAAAACAGAGCGGTTTTAAGCACACAGTTAATTAGTTAATTAGACTAGTTAATTCTGCACAGCTGTGTGCTCTAGTTGCCCTGCCCGTAGGCGTGGCCGTTAATCACCCCGATTTCCATGCCCCCCCCCCCTCCAGCCTAGACCAACACCTTCCAGAATGATCAATATGAAATATTCAGTCAGGAGACTTGCATCTTGCAATATCTTGCTCTGGTGCTGTAGATGTACACAGTTGGATGTTGACTGAAGCTGTGGCCTTCTGGGAACTTCTGGCTGCAATGTGCTCAAAACAAATTCATAAAATGGAACACAAATGCATCTGCCCAGCCATTTTCATATCTCTTCCCTAACTTGCTTTCCCAAATAACATAATTTGTGTAAAATCTTTTATTAATTCACTGGAAAATAATTTCAATTGTGTCTAGTGGACTTGTACAATTGAGTGATTGACTCAATTCGACTAGTGGTCATGTATAGATTGTGGCAAGATTGGGGGGTTGGAACATAACATTTTGTTGGCCTTTAATTACTTTGCCATGCCACTCTCCTTTCTGCAGGAGACGTACAGTAATGGAGAACCGACCATCCCGTCGACCATGGCCGAAGAGTTCACGTATAACCCCTTCATGAGAGTCAGGTACGGTGCAAGAACAATGGGCAATACCCCACCCCCTGCCATCAACACTGATCTCAGATCAGTGCTCACCAAGCGCAGTCTGGCATGGTGTGAGCTTCTCATTTGCTGAGCAGTGACCAGAGATCAGTGTTGGCCGAGAGGCATAGGGATAAGGTATTTGAATCTCTTGAGTTGCATGCCCTTTTCCTTAAAAACGATGCGCTTAAAGGGCATGCGCTTTTTCACCATCTCTCTCAAGAAGCTGCAGTTCCTTTCTGATCCTCAAGGCATCGCTGTAGGTAATTACTGGCAATTTCTCAAATGAACATGACCAATTGTCTTCAGAAAGTCCTCTTGGTGTTGGAGGACGGAACTGCAGGTTCCTGACAGAGGTGGTCCTGTATGGGTCAGTAGGTCAATGGGTTCAATTCCCACTGGGGCCACATATACTGAAAAATGTATG
This sequence comes from Aldrovandia affinis, assembly GCA_029706075.1. Lineage (NCBI taxonomy): Eukaryota > Metazoa > Chordata > Actinopteri > Notacanthiformes > Halosauridae > Aldrovandia > Aldrovandia affinis. The sequence continues at coordinate 969,891 of JAINUG010000217.1, forward strand.
CATTCACTACTGTAAGTCGCTTTGGATAAAAGCGTCTGCTAAATGGCATATATATATATATATATTTAGGTGGTTAAAAGAAACGCATGCCCTTCACCATGTCACGCTGCCACCCTGTAAAGTCTGGTGTTGGTTTTGCATGTTGCAGGGAGAAATCGGTGCAGGATCACGCCGGGAAAACGGACCCCATCGCAACCATGGGGAGCATCCGCAAAGAGAAGGACAGTTTCCGGGTCCCCAAAGAATGAGGGTCAAACCACGACACAGCGCCCTCTCTGGGGAAATCTCATCACTACATTGATTTTCAGTGCACTGTTAATAAACAACCACAGAGAACATGCACATGCACATGTATGTGGAATACACAGTAAATGTATAGTATTTTACCAGTCCCAACTTGCACCAGGAAGTCTGCAGTTTGAGCAGGCTAAATCTGAAAAATGCAGCCAAACAACCCCCCCTCCAAAAAAAAAAAAATGTACCTGAATTTGATCCTGGACACACAAAATAGTGTCTAAATTCTAAGATATTAAATGGTGTTTGTGGATTAAAACATAGATTTGAGCAAGGGGGGGTAATATATCTATTTTATTAAAGACTCAAATTGGCACTTAGGGATCAAAACCAGGTATAAATAGAACATATGTATGTATGAATATAAAGGCAGGGAAAATATTGATTTGAGAAAAAAAAATGTGTGTTAAAATAGTGTGCAATTTATTTTTTACATTTTCGTTGATAAGACCAGAGTAACAAGTGTTTAGAGTTGGAGCAACTGTAGCTGGTAGTGTTTTATTCTTTTAGCTGTACAGTTAGTGCTGTTGCTCTCGCACAATGCTGCATCTCTAAGAGTTAATTTAGGTTGAGGGCGATGGGCATCGGGAAGTTGATTCAGAGTTTCAGTTCTGAAAGTCTTCGATTTAGTGTTAAAATTCCTTGTTTTTTGCGTTCTTAAATGACACGGTTACTGTGTCACGTTTTGGTTTGAAATATTACATTTGCCGTTAACAAGAATACATATATGCACCAGATTATTTGGTAACATTACCTCAATGTTTGCTCTAAGGAGTTGTTTAGATTAAATATATCTATATCAAAAGTGTTGTTTGACAACTTTGTGTTGGAATCCGAAGGTTATCATTTGGCTACTGTCCAAAATGCATTTTCAAAATATCAGCAATAAAACGCATCATAAATAATGCCCGTGTCAGTCCATGTGCGCAAATATTCCTGTCACTACGTTTTACATTTTAAGCATTTAGCAGACGCTCTTATCCAGAGCGACTTACAAGATGTGCATCAATACATGGTAGGAACAATCATACTTCGCGCAAGAGATCAGTGCAGGCAGCTGCGTACCATACCTATAACACTGGGAAGGAAAGGTGTAAAGGTTTGTATTGATTATTTGGAATGCATGCGGTGTGTACAATATGGATTTGGGGATTCTGTACGTGTCAAACTAAATATAATCTTACTGATTAAAAGGCAAGCAATATTGTTCGCTTAAACGTCACCACGATATTATTTGATAGAACGGTTCAGAATTATTTAAAAAATAAAAAAACTTGTTGCCGTGTGCACCTGCCGTAAGTTAAATAGTCTTGCGAGTTTCCTACACTGCGGTGGATGGTGCGAAGTGGACTGGTTAGGCCTTGTTTGTGAAGCAAGGAGATAGACACTTACATTCTACCCCTTCTATTTAATGTTATATTACACGCCTGTGCACAGGAACTCTTATTTCCTCGCAACTACAAAGTGAACCGGAACTCCTTATTCGCATCAGGAAACGCGCAAGGTGGGTGTGTCCCCTTGTATCTCGAGTATAGTCAGATCCAGTGCTTTTCTGTGATTTGCTCGCTGGACTGGTGCGCAAGTTGTAAACATCCTCTTCCGCCAGTCAGAAAACCGGAACCGTGGCTTTAGTCCAGCAAGGCATCATTGAAAACATTGCGGTTGCTAACAAGTGGGCTGTGGCCTCTTTCTTGCCCAGTCTTATTAAATGACCATAGCTAGGTAGCTAGCAACCTTCGACAACCTCATGCTAGCGACATGTAGTTTATATACGCCGTGGAACTAGCTTTGTAGATAACTATGTACCAACAATGTAATGAAACTAGGCAAATAGCTAGAACCAGTGTGGCTAGCGCGTTGCACACGTAGCTCCTGGTGTTGTTGTCCTTCTTGAAAGTCTCTTTGTCGCTGTGTTGTGCGCGCTCGGCCCTTGTACCCAGTGCGGGCGGCCCTTGTTCCCAGTGCGGGCGGCCCTTGTTCCCAGTGCGGGCGCTGGTTTGGTCTCTGCATGCGGGGGTGATAATGAAGGTGAAGGTGGTGTCTATTCTGGAGGATAACTACATGTATCTGGTCATCGAGGAGCAGAGCAAAGAGGCCCTGGCTGTGGACCCGGCTGTGCCGCATCGGGTGAGACCGCCAAACCCACAAACGTGACCCACAGTGTAGTGGTCAGGGTACTGGGCTTGTAACTCCCAATGGTTGCCGGTTCAATTCCCAGGTTTGGCACTGCCGTTGTACTTGAGGTACTTAACTTGAATTGCTTCAGTAAGATATCCAGCTGTATAAATGGATTGCGTGTAATGAAATGTACACTGCGTAAGTCGCTCTGGATAGGAGCGTCTGCCAAATGCCTAAAAAGGAAAAAGGAAAGGAAAAGGACCCAGTTCTCACTAAGCGAAGGGTAGTGGAAAAAAGTGTTCAATGGCTGAATAAAAGACCAAAGGTTGTTTATGTATAAATGTGGTTTATAATGTGTAAGTTTATTCACTGAAACAACGCGGGTTAATTAAGTACCTTACTCTTAAAGAGGCTCAACTTCAGTGCCCCACCTGGGATTCGAACCAGGTACCCTTTGGCTACAATTGAGGTTCCTTACCCACCTACAACTCACTCCAATACTGCCACAGTTAACTTCCACAAGTTTGTTTTCAGGTTTCCCCTCAGCTTCTAAAGCTCTGGTCTGTCGTGGTGTGATTGTTGATCGGCGACTGGGAGTGTGATTGTGCGTGTGTGTATTTGTTTTATTTATCTTTTATTTAACCAGGTTAAAAATGTTTGATTTTTGCAGACGCTCTTATCCAGAGCGACTTACACAGTTTTTTCTTTTATCCATTTATACAGCTGGATATTTTTAAGCAATTCAGGTTAAGTACCTTGTTCAAGGGCACAATAGCAGTGCCCTATGTTCGAACCAAAAACCTTTTTACAAGCCCATCTTTTTTACTGCCAGTCTGATGTCATTGAGATTAAAAATATATTTTACAAGGGAGACTTGGCCAAGAAAGCAGCAGGCACATATATATATATATTTATAAATTTTGTTTCAGATTTTTCCAGTTTTTATCAGAATTTAGTGGCCAATTATATCCTCTATTTATTTCAATTCGCCCCCCCCCCCCCCCATGAACTCGCCACCTGTCACTACGGGACAAGCCAATTCCCGAGGCTGGCGATGATCCATCTCATGGAACCCGCCCACCTACTTTCTAGAGACACCCTTTTGCGCTTCTCGCCGAACTCGTCCCGGCTCACCCTCCTCCCCCCCTCCCCCTGGGGCAGACAGCCAAACGTCGCCCCCGATCTGGGCTATCGGCCAGGGCCAGTCTGGCACAGTCGGGTTTCGAACTGCGGCTGTAATGGGCAGCTTGCACTCCCAAAGCTTTTGTCTGCTATGCTGTCTGAAGCCCCAGCATGCACAAATGTACCACAAACACAAACCGTTAAACATGTACAGTCCATTTTCATCCAAGGAAGGCATTTGAAAGAGCAGACTGACATCAGGGATTAAAAATGCAAGCGGGACAGTTAAAGATCTAAGCTCCATTTTCTTAACCGTCAGTTTAGAATGTAAATAAGTTGGTCAAGCTTTAATTCTTTTTGTATAAATTGTTCCCTGACAGGATGATGTGTGTGTAAGTGGGTTTTGTGTTCTGACAGATGCTGGAGATCGTGAAGAGGGAAGGTGTCTCTCTCACTGCCATCCTCACCACACACCATCACTGGTAAGGCCAGCGCTTCTCCCAGGGCAGTCTGTGTGTAAGAACATGTTCTTTATGCCTTAAACCAGGGGTCTCAGACTCATTCCAGCGAGTGAGTGAGTGAGTGAGTGAGTGAGTGAGTGAGTGAGTGAGTGTGTGTGTGTGTGTGTGTGTGTGTGTGTGTGTGTGTGTGTGTGTGTGTATGTGTGCGGTTAAAAGGAGGGGTCTCAAACTCATTCCAGCGAGTGTGTGTGTGTGTGTGTGTGTGTGTGTGTGTGTGTGTGTGTGTCCATTGTGCACAGGTTTTTGTAGCAACCAGTGCTACCACACCTGGTGAGTTCCCCTGCTTGGTTGAAGAAGTGAGATAATTAGATAAATCACCTGGTGTAGTAGCATCGGCTGCAACGAAAACCTGCGCACACTCGACCCTCGATGGAATGGGTTTGACACCCCTCCTTTAAACCATACATACATACACGGCCCCCACACACACACACACACATGTGCCCACACAAATATACACACACACACACACGTACCAACACAAACATACAAACATACACACATACACACACACACACACACACACACACACACACACACACACACACACACACACGGAGGTCAGTGTATAATGTAAAACAAGCAGAGAAACCGAGAAAGTGCTCAGCTGCACACACACTGCACTTGTCACCAGAAGGGCTGCGCCCTTCACCTTATCTGAGTATGGGAGCGTTTCGCTGTGTTGACATGGGCCTGACTGATAAACAGCCACAGCTAGTGCCCAACTCACAACTCCACAATGTCTACTCCTTTCACAGACTGTACATCTTAGAACACAATAAGAGTCTATTCCTTTCAGACTGTGCATCTTAATACAGAACATAATAAGAGTCTATTCCTTTCAGACTGTGCATCTTAACACAGAACATAATAAGAGTCTATTCCTTTCAGACTGTGCATCTTAACACAGAAAATAATAAGAGTCTATTCCTTTCATACTGTGCATCTTAACACAGAAAATAATAATAGTCTATTCCTTTCAGACTGTACATCTTAATACAGAAAATAATACGAGTCTTTAAGAGTTATTGGGATGTTAGTCCACACACTGAATGAAGTGAACTTGAAATAAAAACATATGTGCATGATAATCACGTCAGGTGCTCATTGTACTTTAGTTTAGACCTGTAAGGGGCTGGTGGATAGCGTAGCGGTCTAATGCACCCGTATTTTGACTGGTCCGATACGAGTGTGAGCTGCCTATCAAGGATGCGGTTCGAAACCCGTCTATACCAGACCAGCCCCCTGAGGGTGAGCCAGCACAAGTTCTTTGAGGAGCGGAAGGGCGACCCTGTACAAAAAGTGTGCATACATGCTCAGGTTCCGTCTCAGAGGAGGCGGATCTGCTGGTCCAGGGAGATTGGCTCGACGGCAGAGAACGGCTGACTCATGGGGGGAGGGTGAGTTGAGATAAATAGAGGGTATAATTGGCAACCAAATTGGAAAGAAAACGGGAAAAAATGAGAAACAAAATTTAAAAAATGAGAGACAGGTACAGAGTTCTGGCCATCCAATATCCAATCACACGTTCAGATTGCACTTGGGTGAGGGCTTGAAAACGATGCGATGGTTCTGACTGTGTGCACACTTTCTGGATGGACTGTGTCGTTTGGTGAAAGCCCTGCCAGGTTAGACTTGGATTGGCGATCTGATGATGATGATGATGATGATGATGATGATGATGATGATGGCAGTCAGCGATGAAGATCACGTCGTGATGGGAATGTTCCCTGCAGGGACCACGCCCGGGGGAACGAGGCCCTGGCGAAGGAGATTCCGGGGCTGCGGGTGTACGGGGGCGATGACCGCATCGGGGCGCTGACCGACAAAGTGACGGACGCACAGGAGCTCAAGGTGAGGTCAACAGTGTCACCTGGACCCCGGCGAACGAGTCTCACGCCTCCGCTTCAGGATGTGGTCAACTCCGTTACGCCGAGCTGTAATCCCGTTTCCTTCGAGGTGTAATCTCAGTTGCTCAAGCCTTCTACATGCTTCTGCATAACTTGTGCGACTTCTTCGCGGTTCGCGCAATGCAACAATGTCGCAAGCACTCTGCAATATATATGTCTGCAGAGGCTATGCGCAGCCTATGCAACATGGTGTCCTTACATTTCTGTACACTAGTAATGTCAATGTATTGAACAAGGTCGATAAAGTTTTCATGAAAGCAGGGAAACTCCTGTAACTTCAAACTTCTTCAGTCAATCTTTCCTGAAGCTGGTTCATTTTATACCGTGTCGAACAAAGTATGCTAGCTATCTATATCGTTAGCAACTAGCTGGTTGTGTTGCTGTCGTGTTGTTGTCCTTCGAGCATGTCGAGGCCTTCAGAGGTGTGAACTCAGTAACCGGAGGGTGGTGTACATGTCGGTCTGTTTTTGGTTGGTCACAGACGCGCTATACACAAACCATACAGTCAGCTCATGTTTTGCTTGCAGTCATTGTACTCCCAGGTTCTAGAAGGTTCTGGGTTCGTAACATGAGGTTCTGTCACACTGTCTTGTGTTGCCGCTGTATACCAGCTGTGTGTGGACGTTCTGTTCTGTTCAACCACACGCCCCCTTCATAAATATTCATGACGAGTCAGCCAATCAGAACACCTTTGGAATTCAGCGAGAGCAGCCACAGAACTTTTAATGTTTAAAAATAAGTTGTTCGTCTGGTTTACTGTGTGGACATAAGAACATAAAGATACATAATGATGAGAACAGGCCATTCAGCCCATCTAGGCTCGTCATGTCCTAATCTAAAGAATATCTAATACTGCATCTAGCCTGGACTTGAATAGCCCAAGTGTTTCTGCCTCTACTACCCGACCTGGCAAGCTGTTCCAGGCATTGACAACTCTCTGTGACAACATGTGATGCAGTGAAAAATGCAGAAGTGATGTGTCGAATAAACGTTGACTACACTAACAGTGAACAGTGAACAGTGGCCAGTGACGGACAAATAAGGTTAAATGTTCTAATTCCGCATGTGGTCATGTGCAATTTTAAAGTGTTTATCTTGTATTCACTTAGATCGGATCACTTTTCTGCACTCACGTGGGGATATTTTATGGTTGAGGTTGAGAAGCTGGACAGCGCTGTCGGCAGGGACAACGTTTCCAAGCTGCCACACACGCATTATAAAATGAAGCCTGTTAGCTTTTCACTGTTATTGAAGCAGAATTTGTTTGCAATTGTACCCATAGACCCGAAGGCAAAATATGAAAAAGAAGCACGTTATAATTGAGTGTGTGTGTCATGCTTTTGTTTTCCGACCAGAAAACGGTACGAAGCAGCTGTGTCTTTTCACGCATGCCGATTGTACGGTCTGGTCTCTGACGAGGTAATGACAGGCCCTTCCATGATGATGTCACCTGGCAGACCTAAAGTCCAGGGTGATTTACATACTCCTGCGTTTCACAGCGCAGGACTCCACTCTCTTGTACTGGTGGATATTTACAGAGGTGATTTCAGCTTCACTGCCTTTCCCAAAGCTGTGCTTTGCCAGCTCCTCCCGGGATTCGAACCTGCATCCCCCTGATATCAACCTCTGGCTCCCACAAGCCACT
>JAINUG010000217.1:982500-1007500 GCA_029706075.1 Aldrovandia affinis
TATTATTTTACTCCAGTGCTGGTGAACAAGGGGACATGTTACAGCGCAGTGATTCCCAAACCTCTTCTCCGGGAGCCCCAGCCGGTCGCGTTTGGTCAATTCCACCACCCAGCGCACCGGACTCAACTAGTTAGCTACTTTTTTTGTTTTTGTTTCTGATTTTCTCCCATTTTCTCGCAATTTAGTAGCAATCACACCCTCTCTTTTCATGTCAATCCCCCCCTCATATTGTGAGTTTGCTGTCGTAGCCCTGAGACCGGCAGTGACAAAGGTGTAGTATCCGTCTCTCCTGAGCCAGCACCCGCCAACCCGGTACTACAGAGCCACTCCTGTGCGCAGCGAACTCCCTGTCAGCTTCCCTCCCCCCTCCCTGGGGCGGACAGCCAATCACCGCCCCCGGTGGCACTCCCGGCCAGAACAGACAGACCACTGGACCACGCGGGCGGCCCCTGACTAGTTAGCTGCGTAACGAGCGTTGATTAGATGAATCGGGTGTGCCGGTGGTGGAAATGAACAAACGTGTGGCCCGGCTGGGGGTCCAGGTGTAGGAGGAGAGCTCTGGGAGCCACTGGTGTAGCTCACAGCAGCGTTCCTCCAATCACGGTCCTCGTGGGCCAAGCACTGCCCTTTTTCCACACCCCCCCTTTACCTGGGACTCAGGTGTGAAGATCACTTCTTTCAATCGACTTTCTAGCATGGGAACACTGCGCTACCTGTGTAACACAATGACACCTGTACACAATATAATTACAAATGAAATCTTTTGCATAAAATTACAATGACCTCATTAGCTGTGTACAGCAACGCTGGCTCCCTCACCGATTAGCCCACGGTTAAAACATCTCACACAGGGGCACCAGAACAGTCTTTATCCAGCGTTCACGAGCTTATCAATAAGAGTAGCCAAAATGTCCGTTTACACAAATGATTGGGCTAATTAAATAATTAAGTGCAGGAGTTGGCGTGAAGTTAAGAAACGGATAGGGTCCTCCCTCCCTCCTTAACAGTGATATAGCCGACCACCCATGATTTTACAACCACGATGAACCACTAAACACCCTCTCTCTCTCTCTCTCTCATGGTCAGGTCCTCTGATGTTCTGCGGACGAGCAGGGAAATACTTTAGAGTGTTAGTTTAGTGTATTTATGAGCACAAAAGAAAGCCTTAAAAAGAGTAATATACAAACATACATAGATGAGAGGTAGGAGGGGTAAGAAGTGGATCCATCTCAGGTTTCTTTGTGTAAACCTTCCTCAGGTTTGTGTACCAAACGGCCTCTGCGCTGGCTTTGAGTGATGGAACAGACACACATCCTCTTCCTCCCCACCCTCTTCCCTCCCTCCCCCACCCTCTTCCCTCCCTCCCTCCCCCACCCTCTTCCCTCCCTCCCTCCCCCACCCTCTTCCCTCCCTCCCTCCCCCACCCTCTTCCCTCCCTCCCCCACCCTCTTCCCTCCATCCCCCCTCCATGCCCATTGGTTAAGGAGGAAACTCACTTCACTTTTTATTTTCCGCACCAACAGTTCGTTTGCGTGCCAAAAACAAAACAAAACAAAAACAAAAACAAATCGGCAGAATGAGTTGTTTATTTCCTTGCTGTGATGGGATCGTACAGACCACCAAACTGCGTTTTTCTGCCCTAACTCTCTTATTCATACACTGGCCACGTTTCATGCACTCATCCCCCCAAACAAACCCCATTAGCGGTGACATTTAATCCACCGCAAGCATTTATCTGACAAAAAAATGGAAAACGTGGAATCTGAACAAACCGGTTTTGCCGTTTTTCACGGTAACACAAACCCGGAATTTATTTTCTCAATTGAACGCTCGACTGGCTAACTCCACAACAACCCCCGAGCTGATTATAATCGAATATGAATATGAATACATCACATATTATTGTGTATTTGTACCATCATTTAATGTTAAAAAATGTATTTTCACTGTAGAAAGAGAGAAAAGCTCAGCTCATTAAAAATAAATTAAATTGAATTAAAAATGTACAATTGTACACACTTAGACTGGGGGCCAGCGTGGTTCAAGGCCAAGGCACAAAAGTATTCCTTTACATAGCACAACACATTTATGGCCAGCTGACAAACTAGTTCATTAAAAACAGCAGCAAAGAAACCGACAATGATTTGTGTTCATCGATCCCAGTGGCCAAGGATGGTCCATTTCTGTAGGAAACTCAGAAATAATATATTATATAATTATAACACGCCATTTAGCAGACGCTTTTATCTTACAGTAGTGAATGCATTTTTTTTTCCTCGAGTATATGTGGTCCCAGTGGGAATCAAACCCACAACCTAAGCGTTGTCAACGCTGTGCTCTACCAACTGAGCCACACAGAACCACAGAAAGCAGCTAAATGCCCTATAGAACAACCCCCAGCACTAACACTGCCTGCGGCTTCTGTCCAGAATGAAACTAACTCTGCCCTGCTTGGCGGGACGGAAGGGGTTTGGTGTGTGTGTTCTCTAACTCTGCCCTGCTTGGCGGGACGGAAGGGGTTTGGTGTGTGTGTTCTCTAACTCTGCCCTGCTTGGCGGGACTGAAAGGGTTTGGTGTGTGTGTTCTCTAACTCTGCCCTGCTTGGCGGGACGGAAGGGGTTTGGTGTGTGTGTTCTCTAACTCTGCCCTGCTTGGCGGGACTGAAGGGGTTTGGTGTGTGTGTTCTCTAACTCTGCCCTGCTTGGCGGGACTGAAGGGGTTTGGTGTGTGTGTTCTCTAACTCTGCCCTGCTTGGCGGGACTGAAAGGGTTTGGTGTTTGTGTTCTCTAACTCTGCCCTGCTTGGCGGGACTGAAAGGGTTTGGTGTGTGTGTTCTCTAACTCTGCCCTGCTTGGCGGGACTGAAGGGCTTGGTGTGTGTGTTCTCTAACTCTGGAACGGGACGGAAGGGGTTTGGTGTGTGTGTTCTCTAACTCTGCCCTGCTTGGCGGGACTGAAGGGGATTTTGGTGTTTGTGTTCTTTGGTTAAGAGCGAGTCCGCTGGGGCTCTCGGAGCTATTACGGGGGTCAACTGGACAATTTCCCCCTCCCTGTTAATTTTAAGTTAATATTTACATACAGGTAATTGCCAAAAGGAAGGACACTCCAACATTAGGTGTTGTGATAGGGCTTCGGGCCGCCAAACAAAATGCCTTCAATGCACCTTGGCATAGATTCTACAAGTGTCTGGAACTCTGTTGGAGTGATGTGACACTGTTCTTAATTTACTCAAGTGTTTCCTTTATTATGGCAACTACCTGTACCCGATATTATATGTTTTAGACATCCATTAAAAAAAAGAACATTGACGCATATGATTACTCTGTTTTATGTGGCTGCACGTCTTGTATAGATTCACGTACCACTTTATGGTGTGTAACCCAGTGTCTATTTAGTATACCTCACAGCTGTGTCCCCAATGTTCAGTACAAATCAGTACTTTCAAAACTACCAGCCGTTCGCTGAAAGCCAACTTGTGTTGTAGTGAATAGTAGTGTTGTACCAGAATAAGCGGTGGATTTTGTAACCACACAAAACATTTATTTAACTGGCACAATTTGGAAACCGCTTGCATTAAGGTGACCCTAAATGTCAGCAATGTAAGACATCTAAATACAAGGTGCTGCTTCACACAGACGCCAGACGCCAGTGCGTAATGCTAAAGTACAAGGACGTTTGAAGGGCAATTAATCCGTCTTCAAAGTCTGGAAAATCAACGATCTTATTGCAGACGTTTTTCCACGCGCGCTCTCTCTCGTGTCGTGTCCGGGGCGAGGCTGCGTGTCGTCGATTTCCGCAGCGCTGTGGACCGTCACGGTGCGGGAAGACGCGGAGCCACATGCAAAAAGATTAATTTAGTTGTGCAAACGTGGAAAACAGCAGCACCTTCAAGCCTTTTGTGCAAAGGCGAAGCACATTCACAGCCGTCCCAACTTTACATATTCAAAATTGTAACAAAAACTAAACAAACAAACATTCAAGGCTTCCAGAAACCCGTTCGGGGGGTCCTCCTTTTACAGCAGTGTTCCGGCTTCCGTGATCCAGGTCTAACCGGAATGCACTCCGGTTTGGCTCACTGCCGTTTGTCCACACACTTTCAGCACACAGGACACCAGTGTTAAACCCCTCCGTCCATTGATCGATGAATCCATCATCAGCCCAGATTCAAATATAACCCATCCATCCCAGCTCTTCACGATTAGTTTTCTCGAGAGCTGATCGATCAGCACATATTTCAATAACCACACTACACGCGTAGCGCACATTCAGAATGTGGGCGTGAGAGTGCGGACGGTTGTAAAATGTCCCGTGTAATTGTAAAAGGCAGTTCATCGTTTCTGCACGTGGGGGGATGGCTGGGCGTTTTTTTGGGGGGGGCAGACCGTAGATCTTACGGCGACAGGCTGCGAACGCAAGAGCCGAAGGTTCACCGAGATGTCCGCTAACAAACCCGCCCCCAAAAACCTGGGAGGGGTGGACGGCATGCCACGTCTCTTCTGCTGTGTTTCTTTGGGGGGGGGTTTGGGGGGAGGCATGGCGTGTTCCCAGACCAGGGGGGTCGTTGCCTGCAGGGCGGGAGGAGGGAGGCTCACTGCGATTTGGGCCGGCCCTTCAGCTTCCCGATGCGCTCAGCGTCCCGAGCCATCTCGCGCAGGCGGTCCATGTGCCGGTTGACGTTCTGGTCCATCCACTCCTCCACCGTGTCGGGGAAGTACATGGACTCCATCTGCTGCCGGAGGTGCTGCAGGAAGGCCTCCCACTCCGACAGGAGCCTGCAGGTACGGGGAGGGGAGGGGCGTCAAAAGCCCCTCCCCTTCTGTCAGAAAACCCCTCCCCTTCAGTCAACCCCTCCCCTTGTGTAAAAAAACCCCTTCCCATCTGTCAAAAGCCCCTCCCCTTCCCTCAAATAAGGACAGTAAAATGTAAAAGAACATATGCCGGTCTGACTTGTGACTGTTATTGTTGGAAAATGCAAACCGATGCGTCTGTTTTTTAACTTCTGTGCTAACTACTTCCATTGTGCCATTCCTCTCTGTTTCGCTGATGCTAGGAAACTAACTAGTTAGTTTAGACGTAGCCCAAAGTGACAAAGCTTAAGACTCTATATCTATATAGATAATAAAGTCTGACATGCATAAAGGGCCTAGCCCAATGTAAAAATGTATAAATGTTCCTCTGCCCAAAGCTAAAGGCAGAGAAGACTCTTCTCCTAACTTCTGCTGCTGTGTGTTTTCTCTGCACGCTGCACCAGTCTGGGACCGAGTGGCTGATTGTCACACAACACAATCCTGCATGCCTTTCCGGTTTGCATTGGCACCGTTGGCCGGTTTTTCTGCTTCCTATTTTTGTGGTTTCTGCGCTGCACTGCATTGTGGGTCCAGCGAGCATTCTGTGGCCTGGCAGCCCCTCAGGCTTCTGCTTATCTATGCCTGCGGAAAACCTTCACCAAGTAATACACGATAACAGAAGCAGAACTCCTCGTAGCCGTCCTGTGGACGCCACACTGGCCTCGCAAGACAGAAATAATGCCGCGATAGACCCGTAAACCCGTTTTATAAGAAAGGAAAATCACTCACTTATTCAACTTCTGTGTGAAAAAGGCTAGGTTTCGTGGGTTGGCGAAGTTGTATTTCCTGTGGTAGTAGCTGAATGACCCTCTCACTTGGCTGAAAAGGAAACACAAATTCACTAAAATACAGGTTGAGACGGGTATTTCTGTTCATTGGGCGGCTGTGTAGTGTAATGGTTAGGGAGCTGGGCTTGTAACGCAAAGGTTGCAGGTTCAAGTCCCAGGTGGGGGGACTGCTGTTGTACCCTTGAGCTAAAGGTACTTAACCTGAACTGCTTCAGTAAAATATCCAGCTGTATAAATGGATTGTATGTAAAGAAATGTAAACTGTGTAAGTCGCTCTGGATAAGAGCGTCTGCTAAATGCATAAAATGTAAAGGTACATTATCTTTATCTTTAGGGTAAAAAATAAAAAATAAAGTGGAAAGTTCCCCTTGACATCCTAAGGTTGGTTCTGAGGTTTGTTTAGTTTTTTTTAAACCACAGGTGTAGGTTTCGAGAGGGGGACACTTACTTGTCGTTCATCACCTCCTCCGTCTGCTTCCGCAGATCATTGTCAATGCGGAGAATCATATTGTACACCTCCGAGCCAGAGAATGCCCCACCCCCCTCGCTGTGAAGCGCAGGCCGCAGGTACACACAGGTACACACAAGATATGGCACAGGTAAACACAAGATATGGCACAGGTAAACACAGGTAAACACAAGATATGGCACAGGTAAACACAGGTAAACACAAGATATAACACAGGTAAACACAAGATATGGCACAGGTAAACACAAGATATGGCACAGGTAAACACAGGTAAACACAAGATATGGCACAGGTAAACACAAGATATGGCACAGTTAAACACAGGTAAACACAAGATACACACAGGTAAACACAGGTAGGGCTTCTCGTCAGCATGACTCAAGCACATGGACACAGAGATAAAAAGCCTTCGAGGGCTTGTAGAAATGATCAGTGCTTTCCCTTTCAGCTTCCTTCACATGCACCGTACAACTAAAAATGATCCACACTTCCCCTTTCGGTTCTCACTTAGCCATTATTCAAAGTCTCCATTCGGTCATAACTTGGCACTTATCTGATCAGTAGTTTGCCACCCACTTATTAATAAGTTCACATTTAATTTGCTAAATCTCTAAACGATGATCATGAGAAATGATCATTTTCCGGGCATCTGTCAAGAACTATTTTATCATGAACCCCCAGGGAAAGTGTTTGGTTGGCCATCCTAAGCCCCTCGCCAAGTCAGTGTGTCTGACCTGCCATTCTCAAAATAAGCACCAGGAAGCTGCAACCAACACGACCCAGTCTGGAAACGCACTGACAGCTCATTAAAAATGGCAGATTTTCATATGAGTACATTTTAAGCCAATGAGCTGCTCAGGAGTTGCATGATAAAACTCATCTCAACTGAATGTGTGTGTGTGTTTGTGTGTGAGTGTATGCATGTGTTTCAGTGTGTGTGTGTTCCAGACTGAAGCAGGCTAGTTTTGTGTGTGTGTGTGTGTGTGTGTGTGTGTGTGTGTGTGTGTGTGTGTGTGCGTGCTTCAGTATGACGCAGGCAGACTGTTGTGTGAGTGTGTTTCAGACTGAAGCAGGCTAGTTTGTGTGTGTGTGTGTGTGTGTGTGTGTGTGTGTTGTAACAGATGGTGTGCAGTACCAGAGTCCTTTCTCAATCTGAATACTGCAGCCCAGAATGTGCTGTATCTCAGTCTTTGCCTTGTCCCCAAATCCACCTGTCCTCACAAACACACACACACACACACACAAACATACACGCACAAACATACATACATACACACACACAAGGCAAAAACAGTACAGGACCATTAAATATTACCACTTCATCCAACATTCAAGTTCCAGAATCAAAAAATAAAATCTGTAATTTTCTTTTCATTTGTAATAATTTCAAGTGTGTCAATAAAAGTAAAAGCTGAAGTTTAGGATAGTCACCGTGTTCCAGAGTGCGCAGGCACACAGCCAGGGACGGGATCCCCATGGGCAGGAGTTCACACAGCACCGTGAAGTGTTCATACCTGGAGCGCGACACCACACCACACCACACCACTGTCACGGTCAACCATGTCAATACAGCGGCAGAACACCTCATGCCCCGCAGTAATAATCATCTTTATTAGGCCAGGTTACACACAGTTCTTTACACCGGGTAATTGGAATGAATCTCTTCACACACCTCTCCTAGATGCACACACACCATCAGAGAGGTCCGAGCGCAGGGTCAGCCATAGTACGGCGCCCCTGGAGCAGTTTTTAGGGGTTCAGTGCCTTGCTCAAGGGCAGTGCCCCAGGAAGTGAACTGGCAATTCATTGTTTTTCATTGGCTTTCCTGGTATTCGAACCAGCGACCCTCCGCTTGATAACCACTGAGCCACTGACGCCCCCAATCCGAGCCAGCCTGGTTCAGCTCTACAGTGGGAAAGGGCTATAATGAGCCAGCCTGGTTCAGCTCTACAGTGGGAAAGGGCTCTAATGAGCCAGCCTGGTTCAGCTCTACAGGGGGAAAGGGCTATAATGAGCCAGCCTGGTTCAGCTCTACAGTGGGAAAGGGCTCTAATGAGCCAGCCTGGGTCAGCTCTACAGTGGGAAAGGGCTCTAATGAGCCTGGTTCAGCTCTACAGGGGAAAGGGCTATAATGAGCCAGCCTGGTTCAGCTCTACAGTGGGAAAGGGCTCTAATGAGCCAGCCTGGTTCAGCTCTACAGTGGGAAAGGGCTATAATGAGCCAGCCTGGTTCAGCTCTACAGTGGGAAAGGGCTATAATGAGCCAGCCTGGTTCCAGCTCTACAGTGGAGAAGGGCTATAATATGCCAGCCTACAGGGATATAAAACACTCCCATTGTGTAGCAGTTTGAGCCATTCCAGGTCTTACGACAAGCAGGTCAGTGCACTGACCGGAAGCCACCAACAGGCAGGTAGCAGTCAGCGCAGTAGCGTGCTTCTCGCAAAGCCTGGAACGGCACAGCGTCTCACCTCTGCCAGCCGGTCAGCACGATGCCGCGGAAGGTGATGGAGGGGTACTTGGGCATGGAGGTCATGACCTTCAGCCAGGCGAGGTGGTTGTTCAGGTGGTGGCCGAGGGGGGTCACCCTCTGGTCCACGCCCGACGCCCCTTTGAAGGCGCTGGCGAACCAGATGTCCTTGAAACCCACCTGCTGATACTTGGAGATGAGCTGATCTGAGGGAGGGGGTCAGAAGATTGAAATTCAAACTTAAAATATATGAGTTTTTCTACTGGCTTTTTTTCTGACTACATGTTCTCTTCTCTGCCTTGGCCTCTGACCCCGAGCCCTAGATCCTGCGAGAGAGAAGTGTGAGCTGCTCCCATCAACCCTCACCCCCACGCCTACCCCAGTTCCCCACACCTACCCCAGTTCACCCAACCCTCAACCCCCATGCCTACCCCCTGGATCTGGACCTCCTTCACATGGCTTAGCCCCCCCACTGACTACCTAACTCAGGAGGCGCAAAGTCAGCCAGCCCTGAGTCACCTTGGACTGACCATGATACGGTCTTATTTGGACACACCCTGTGCCAACCAGAAGAGGATGGGCTCCCCCCCTTTTTTAGTCTGGTTCCTCCCAAGGTTTCTCCCTATCAAGGGAGTTTTTCCTTTCCATGGTCGCCCTAGGCTTGCTTTTGGGGGTCTGTCGTGAACATTCTACTATGCAAAGGAAGGGAGACTGTGATCTTAGTTCACTCAAGCTTTTTATTACTGTTCAAACAGGGAAGCAGTCTAACACTCTCGCACGAAGAATGTCAGAGTGTCTCCAAAGAGACAAAGGAACCACAACAATATACATCTCCTACATTCGAGGTGACCATCGCCAATTGCAATTTCACCCATTGGTCGTGGCTGAAATCCCTCCTTTATTGATGGGCCAAATACCCGTTTTGACCTCCCACAATACACGTTTCTTGCATACATTAGGAAGGGGGCAACTTTCAACTGGCGACCCTTCTGGAAATTTCCAACAGTTTTGTTATGATTAAACAGTAGTATGTCAGGGGTCTATGAGACAAGACAAGCCTATGACCTTTGTTTCCAGCCCTAATCTGCAGACTATACATCCTCCCACAGGTGATAACACACACACTCATCTCTCTGTACAGACGGGGTAGTACATACTCGCGAAATGAGAAAATCAAACAAGGCGTTTGTCCTTGCAGCACACTAACAAGCAGAGAGCGACCTAACTAAATGTTTCCCTCACAGTTCCCTTCTGTTAAGCGTTTTGTGACAATGCATTTGTGAAAAGCGCTATACAAATAGATTTGATTTGATTTAAAGTTAAATCTCTTTGATTAATCATCCACACGCCATTTTAATGCATCAGGTTTTTTGGGGGTTTTGCCCAGGAGGTATAGAGACATTTTAGAATAAAGAACTAAAACAATTTACCAACAGTCTTTAAGTTGAGCTGGGGAGAGTAGAACCACATCATTGGGGAGGCAAGATTTGGCAAACCAGACTCTGAGGAGGAAGTGGAGCAAAAGCAGATGAATTATTTTTACACGTGTGAGTGTGACTGTGGGTGTGAGTATATACATATATATATATGAGTGTGTGTGTGTATACCAGTATGCGTAAGAGTGTATATGATTGTATGACTGTATGTTTGTATGTGTATGTTTATATATGAGTGTGTGTATATAGTGTGTGTGTGCATGTGTATATGAGTGTATGTGTGTATATGAGTGTGTGTGTGTATATGAGTGTGTGTGTGTGTGTGTGTGTGCGCGTGCACGTGTGCGTGTATATGAATGTGAGTGTGTGCGCGAGTGTGTATATGAGTGTGTGTCTGTGTGTGTGTATATGAGTGTGTCTGTGTCTGTGTATATGAGTGTGTGTGTGTGTCTGTGTCTGTGTGCGCGAGTGTGTACATGAGTGTGTGTGATTGTACATGATTGTATATGAGTGTGTGTGTGTGTGTGTATATGAATGTGAGTGTGTGTATATGTGAGTGTGTGTGCGTGTAAGTTTGTGGCTCTTGCCTCTGAGCACGTCGGCGCTGATCTGTCTCAGCATGTCGTCCCACAGCAGCAGGCGTATCCCTGGCCACTTCTCTGTGACGTAGAGGCTCACGGCGGTCACGTGATCCAGGTACATCCTGCCCTTGTCCCCCTTGTTTGTGTGCAGCCAGTTTTTGGAGTCCTGGCTCTCGCCAAGGCCGAACACCTGCCAATCAAAACAGTCCCTTGTTCCGCATCGCCATGGAGACCAAAGGGCCCTCACACCCGGAGCGCCTGTTGCCGTTACATCACCGGCAATGATGTCATATTATGACATCATCATGTCATGCCCCAAACTTATGTAATTCAATTATAATAAATTGAATGTTTAAAAAAAAAAACATGACATCGACCGACCTGCTCAGCAAACACACCCTCCACCCCCCCCCCACTGCCCCAACCAATATTAGAGGCCAAAGAACATGAGCGTAAAACATCTGACAGACCTCGTCAGCGCCGATGTGCAGCCAGGGGGCGCCAGGGTGCCGGTCCAGGACCTGAGTCACCATGTCCCGGATCAGGGCCTGGGAGCCAGGCGTGTGCGGGTTCAGACTGTTGGGGAAATCCCCCACCTCCCTCAGTGCTGAGTATTGCTCGTGCTTCAACACAAACTGCCAACACATGGGAGGGGGAGAAGGGAGAGAGAGAGAAGAGAGAGAGAGAAGGGCAAAGGGAGGGGAGAGCAATGGAGAGAAAAGAACGGAGAGTTTTTAAAAACCTTTTTTTTTTTTTTTTTTTTTTTTTTGCAAAGCGCTCATCTATCACCTCTAGGTTGTTAGCATTAGCGCTCATCTCTCACCTCTAGGTTGTTAGCATTAGCGCTCATCTCTCACCTCTAGGTTGTTAGCATTAGCATTAGCGCTCATCTCTCACCTCTAGGTTGTTAGCATTAGCATTAGCGCTCATCTCTCACCTCTAGGTTGTTAGCATTAGCATTAGCGCTCATCTCTCACCTCCAGGTTGTTAGCATTAGCATTAGTGCTCATCTCACCTCCAAGTTGTTAGCATTAGCACTCACCTCTAGGTTGTTAGCATTAGCACTAGTGCTCATCTCACATCTAGGTTGTTAGCATTAGCGCTCATCTCTCACCTCTAGGTTGTTAGCATTAGCGCTCATCTCTCACCTCCAGGTTGTTAGCATTAGCGCTCATCTCTCACCTCTAGGTTGTTAGCACTAGCGCTCATCTCACCTCTAGGTTGTTAGCATTAGCGCTCATCTCACCTCTAGGTTGTTAGCATTAGCGCTCATCTCTCACCTCTAGGTGTCCAAACACCTGGACCAGGGGGATGACTTGCAGCTTGCTGAGCTTGGCCAGGGTATTTATGCTCTTGATGTCTTCTGCACTGTTCCACCAGAAAGGGGGCAGAGAAAGGCAACCACTGGGTTTGGGTTTGACGCAGGAGGATTCACATTCTTCACGTTAGCATGCCAGAGAGCGAAGGGTTCGGCCAACCACCTGATTGTCCGGAGTTCCGTTCTCTCACTCTCACACCTGGAGCTCCTCACCTGTATGTGTGGTGAGAACACACCTGGGGCTCCTCACCTGTATGTGTGGTGAGAACACACCTGTATGTGTGGTGAGGATACATCTGGGGCTCCTCACCTGTATGTGTGGTGAGAACACACCTGGGGCTCCTCACCTGTATGTGTGGTGAGAACACACCTGGGGCTCCTCACCTGTATGTGTGGTGAGAACACACCTGGGGCTCCTCACCTGTATGTGTGGTGAGAACACACCTGTATGTGTGGTGAGAACACACCTGGGGCTCCTCACCTGTATGTGTGGTGAGAACACACCTGGGGCTGAGAACACACCTGTATGTGTGGTGAGAACACATCTGTATGTGTGGTGAGAACACACCTGGGGCTCCTCACCTGTATGTGTGGTGAGAACACACCTGTATGTGTGGTGAGAACACACCTGGGGCTCCTCACCTGTATGTGTGGTGAGAACACACCTGGGGCTGAGAACTCACCTGTATGTGTGGTGAGAACACACCTGTATGTGTGGTGAGAACACACCTGGGCTCCTCACCTGTATGTGTGGTGAGGACACATCTGTATGTGTGGTGAGAACACACCTGTATGCGTGGTGAGAACACACCTGTATGCGTGGTGAGAACACACCTGGAGCTGCTCACCTGTATGCGTACGGAGATCGCAGGACCTGCAGCTCGCCCTCATAAGGGAACATGTCCTCGTACTCCAGCAGGACCCCAGTGGCACCAAGAGAGGAGAACAACGGGAACATCTGAGCCAGAGAGGAGGAGAGAGGAGAACATCTGAGCCAGAGAGGAAGAGGAGGAGAGAGGAGAACATCTGAGCGCAGAGAGGAAGAGGAGGAGAGAGGAGAAACATCTGAGCCAGAGAGGAAGAGGAGGAGAGAGGAAGAGGAAGAGGGAGGAGAACATCTGAGCCCAGAGAGGAAGAGGAGGAGACCGATCGATCTTAACATGAGGAAACTGGGGCCTCCCGGGTGGCGTAACAGTCAGAGCGTCTGACCGTGATGCATGTTGCCCACAGCGACCGGGGTTCGATTCCCACCAGCCACGCCAGTTTCGGCTCTGGCCGGGAGTGCCACTTAGGGGGGCGGAAATAGGCTGTCCGCCCCAGGGAGGGGGGAAGGAAGCTGATATGAGTTTGCTGCGTATAGGAGTGGCTGTGTGCACTGGAGTTACAGTCGACGGCTTGGCGAGTGCCGTCTCGGAGGAGGCGGTACATCGCCTTTGTCACTGCCGGTCTCAGGACTACGGCAGCGAGCTCACAATACGAGGAGGGGGGGTGGTTGTTGACATGAAAATATGGTATAAAATTGGCTACTAAATTGGGAGAAAATGTTTAAATAAATTATTAAAAACCATTCAAAAATTCAATTCACAACGGCAACGGTATTCCCTGATGGCAGTGGCCTCTTTCAGCAGGATAATGCGCCCTGCCACACTGCAAAAATTGTTCAGGAATGGTTTGAGGAACAAGATGGAAGGCGTCGGTCTCGCCAGCTAATCAGGGCAATTAGGACTTAAAGGATCTGCTGCTAACGTCTTGGTGCCAGATACCACAGGACACCTTCAGAGGTCTTGTGGAGTCCATGTCTCGACAGGTCAGAGCTGTTTTGGTGGCACGAGGGGGACCTGCACAATATTAGGCAGGTGGTTTTAATGTTGTGGCTGATCGGTGTATATAGCTTGTACCCAGTGCTTGTGTTATCGGTGGGCTACAGTACATCACAAGTGTCACAGACCATCAATCAAGGAAACGTAGAAATGAAAATCAATGCAGTTCCAGGATCGGCTCTTTGAAACCCCAAACCCCAAACCCCAAACCCCAAAACACTGAGAAGAATGTGGATTCTGACCCAGGATCAGTTTCTGAGGCCACAATTTATACATAACACACGAACATGAATCTTTTTCAAGATAAATCAGCAAAATATCTTGACATTCTATTAATTCTTTAAAATCATTTTATTATTTTCAGGGAATATCAGGTGCCGTGAGAAACCCTGACCAGAGGCAGAATTGGGGTCAGGTCCACTAATTAATTATTTGAAAAGAATATCCTCCTAGAAAATTATTAAAAACCATTCTTCAATTCACAAATTGAGTTAAAATGATTTTTTCCTGAACTGACTGAGCTGAAATGGAGCTGGCCCCATTGCCCTGGTTACCCGTTCTGAACGACCCCCTCACCTGTTCCAGGTATCTGAGTTTGGGCGCGGCTCCTTTCAGGTCCAGGTGCACGACCCTGAGGGGGGGGGCGCTGGGGTCCTGCGGGGGGATGGGTGGGCGGGGGCCCTTCTGCGGGAGCAGTGCTTCGGCCGGGCTCTCCGGCGGGTCCCGTGCCTCCTGGGGCTGCTCTCCCATGAGACGGACCTCCCGTTTCTGGGGCTCACCCTCCTTCCCCGAGCTCGCTCTCCAGAACTTGACCCCCCCAGAAACGGGCTGGCCTTCTTCTTCCACGCCTTGTGCCTCTTGGTGGGACCTGGGGCCGCGACGGGACAAGAGCGGGGAGCGAAAATGCCCAAACCACGCCCGGGACACGGGATACGGTTTAGGATGCATTAGCAGGAAGCAGAGGTGTCCATTCTTTTTAAAAAATATACATTTTGGGCCTCCCGCGTGGTCCAGTGGTTACAACGTTCAACACTGGCCCATGGACACCAGAGTCGGTTCTGAATCCCCATCTCGCCAGAGTCGCCTCTGGCTGTCCACCCCAGGGAGGGGAAGGCGACAGGCTGTCTGCTCCTGGGAGGGGGGATATAAGCCGCCATTTGACGCTTTTATCGCTGCGCATAAGAGTGGTCCTTTCAGTATATGTGGCCCCAGGGTTACAACCTAAGCGTTGCCAACGCTGTGCTCTACCAACTGAGCCACAGAGAGCCACGAGTGGCCGTCTCGGAGGAGTGCTGTCTTGGAGGAAACCTTCGCCTTCGTCACTACCGGTCGCAGGACTACGGCAGCGAACTCACATTACTAGGGGGGGATTGACATAAAAACAGCGGGTGTAATTGGCTACTAAAATGGGATAAAATCAGAAACAAAATCTTTAAAAAAATATATATATATTTTGTTCAGGATTTTTTACAGTTTTTCTCCCAATTTTGTGGCCAATTATACCCTCTATTTCTTTCGATTCGCCCTCCCCCACAAACTCGTCATCCGTCCCTCCGGGGCAAGCTAATTCCCCGAGGCCGGCGATGATCCGCCTCCTCCCAGGCGGAACTCGTCCACATACTCTCAAGGGACGCCCTTCCGTTTCTCGGTGAGCTTGTGTCGGCTCACCCTACCCCCCTCCCCCTGGGGGCGGACAGCCAAAACGGCACACCCGATCAGGGCTCTCGGCCAGGGCCGGTCTGGCACAGACGGGTTTCGAACCGCGTTCATGATAGACAGCTCACACTCGTATCGGATCAGCCAAAATAGGGGTGTGTTAGACCGCTACGCTATCCGCCAGTCCCTTTTTGGCTAGTTTTTTGGGCAGCCAAATAAAGTAACACTTTATTAAATCGGTCACTCACAGGGGAAAAAAGGCAGTTTTTTTTGCAGACTGACCAACTAATTACAGGCGAACCTGCCCGCCGATCCAGGAAGACAGAGGAGGACTCACCTGGGCTGGGAGAGAATCTTAATCGCCGCGGTGATCGCCAAACCGAACACCACCACCCTCAGTAGCATGGACACGCGGGAGTGGTGCATGGTCCTCACGCAACGTCAGCGCTTAAACCAGGAAGAGACAGGACACATCGTTTAAAAAAATAATAATAATACACTAATAATTACACTTTTCCCTCATTTTTTCTGCTTTCCCCCATTTTTTTCCTGTACATTTACATTTACATTTTAGGCATTTAGCAGACGCTCTTATCCAGAGCGACCTACACAGTTTACATTTCTTTACATACAATCCATTTATACAGCTGGATATTTTACTGAAGCAATTCAGGTTAAGTACCTTTAGCTCAAGGGTACAGCAGCAGTGCCCCACCTGGGAATTGAACCAGCAACCTCCCAGTTACAAGCCCAGCTCCCTAACCATTACACTACACTGCCAGCCCTTGTCAATTATCCCCTCCCTCATATTGAGAGCTCGTATCGGCTTCCCTCCCCCCACCCTGGGCGGAGAGCCAATTGCCGCCCCGTAGTGGCCAAAGCCACTGGTTCAACCTGGTAGAATCGAACCCCGGTCGCAGTGGGCAGCATCGGACGTTGTAACCGCTACACCACCCGGAAGGCCACAGACAGAAACATCTTAACGACTAAAAATTACCGTGCGCCGCTAACACACACAGCCCTGAGCGTGCTGTCTGGCCAGCTGCTGATAACCAAACGCTAAGGTGGTCGCGAGATCAATCATTATTCACGTTTCGGCTTTTCACAAACTCCTCACGTCAACTCTCCACACCTGCTCCAGGTGAGATCACACCTGCATGCCCGTTGTGGAAGCATGCAAGATGTCTTAAACCCTCTGATCTGTCACACTGCTGCGTGACTAACTACTTCACCACCTGAAGTGTGTACACAGAGCTATGAACTTGTGGCTAAGCGGACTTTGGGGAGGCTAAATACCTCCACACAAAAGGTAGCACCCTCCCTGCACACAGCGCTTGACCTTCCCAACAGGAATGTAACTGGACAGGTAGCGAGCAGGAGACGGGAGCATTAATCTTCCTGAGCTTCTGGGTGTAACATGAGTGTAACGTGAAGGCTCGTATAACCAAGTCATCTTTGTTGGGGTGGGGAAAAAAAGACAAAGTCTTTGGTGACGATGGTTCAATGCTGTGAGAAACGGAGGGAGGATTGGAAGTGAAAGTGCTTACTTATTGTGGCTTCTGTTTCTGCTTCTGCCACCACCTTGGTTTATTTTTGAACTAGTTCATCTAGTTTCTAGCACCCAGGTCTAGTGCTTTCTGCACAGGGGGTGGTGTGGGGTGGTTGTGTAAGAGACTTGGAAGGAGGGAGGGGGGTACAGTCATTTTGGAAACCTTACACAGTGTCACAGAGTGTGAACAGTGCCACGTATGTTGTGGAAGTTTTATGTTTTATTACTGTAGTGACATCACTACTGCCCCAGTGCTGCCCCCTCACACGCGCCCCTCCATGTCGATCTCGATTAACGCTCTGGGGCAAACTTTTTTTGTGTTTTTTTTGGGGTGTGTGTGGGGGGGGGCATTTGGTGGCCCCTCAGCCAGAGGTGTCATCATCAGCTACCCTGAAAATCCAGCGCTTTGCACACATTCTACATCTGTGGGCTTTTGTGCAAAGCTGTGGCTTGCTGCGAAACATCTGGAAGGTTCCGCTCCCATTACCGCCAGAGTACCGCCGAGACGTCGCAGAAAGCACGCGCCGTCTCGGACCCCTGAGGGGGCTGGAGCCACTCTCAAATTCAGCATCACCCTGCAGAAAACCACAGAGCAAAGCAACCAGGACGCGCAGACCGTGATGTCTGGCCAATAATAATGGGAATGATGTCAAGCTAATAGGAGTATCGGCGCTACTGTAATCACCGATAGCGTGCGAGCCGGGCTCCGTCGTTAATCATTCTCCCTGAACCCTAACCCGAGAGACGAGAGAACACGCGCCTCCTAAATGCATACATACATACATGCATACATAACTACATGTATACATACATACATACATAACTACATAACTACATGTATACATACATACATACATATATACATAATACATACATACATACATACATACATACATACATACATACATACAATAACAACATGAGAGATTCAATTGTTACTGAAAGAAAGCCATTTTGATTTTAAATCTCTTTAAGAATTGGTCAATCAAACCGCAAAGTCAAACCTACAATACAAAATTACCTCCAAATCAGGTTTAAAATTAAAAACAGGTTCATCAGTCAGGTTTTTTTTTTAAAAGGACAATGAAAAGAGAAATCTTACATTCCTTTTTTGACCGTAGGTTCACTACTTTATAACAGGCTAGAAAGAAGAGATCGATGAACATATACGAAGTAAAGGAAAGATGAACTGAAAGTTGCTAGCAGAGAGAGAGAGAGAGAGAGAGAGAGAGAGAGAGAGAGAGAGAGAGAGAGAGAGAGAGGAGAGAGAGAGAGAGAGAGAGAGACAGGAGAGAGAGAGAGAGAGGAGAGGAGAGAGACCAGTAAGCCAGACCTTGCCAGAGATTACCCAGTGTCCAGCTTCCAGCAAGAACAGAGCCCG
The DNA here is from genome assembly GCA_029706075.1 of Aldrovandia affinis. Classification (NCBI taxonomy): domain Eukaryota; kingdom Metazoa; phylum Chordata; class Actinopteri; order Notacanthiformes; family Halosauridae; genus Aldrovandia; species Aldrovandia affinis. The sequence continues at coordinate 1,000,812 of JAINUG010000217.1, forward strand.
GAGGCGAGAGGAAGTCGAGGAGTAGCGCACAGCGCAGAGCGCACGGAGCCAAGGAACGAAGAACAACAATCCCTCCCCACAGCAGCTGCATAAATACCCTCCGCTCACACGGGACCAGGAAGCTGCTTCTGATTGGACGACACTCAGCTAGTGCCTCATAGAGGCCGGGTCTGATTTAGTAGAGTGGCTGGCTTGCCTAACTAAAGTCTGAAAATGTTTTTATTATTATTATTTTTTTAAGTCATTTCTAATTGTTTATATTAGCAGTAAAATATTATTCCCCCCCCCGGTGGGTGCAAGCTCATCCACAGAAAGCCCTGATTTCTGTGTACCTCTACATAAATACATCACAGCACCATTTAACTTTTTTATTTTTATACATTTTGTAAAAAAAAAAAGTTTCAGATTTTCCCCCTGTTTTTCTCCCAATTATAGCCTGTATTTCTTTCGATTTGCCCTCCCCCACAAGCCCACCGCCGGTCACTACGGGTCAAGCCAATACCCAGAGGCCGGCAATGATCCACCTGCTCCGAGACGGAACTGCCCCACCCCGTCTTACAGGGACGGCCTCCGCGCTTCTCGGCGAGCTCGTGCCGGCTCTCCCTCCCCCCTCCCCCTGCGGCGGACAGCCAATCGCCGCCCCTGAACAGGGCTCCTGGTCATAGCCGGACTGGCGCAGCCGGGGTTCGATTCCTGACCGCTCCGGGTGAGTGCTTTGACCATTACCCCACCCGAGGCCCCTATTTTTCTACATTTTATATACTATTATTTTTTAGATTGAAAGTTTCCGTTTTGTGGTGTCCCTGCATTATTGTGCATACACTGTACACACATTACCTTTATACAGAAATGTACAGGGGGTAGACAAAATAATGGAAACCCCCCAAACAATATATGAATATTTATTTAACTAATGAAGGAGTTTGGCCCCACCCTTTTGCCTTCAGATATCGGACCAATTCTCCGAGAAGGAAAGCCTCCAGTTCTTTGAGAGACGAGGGTGGTGGAGATCTACTCCGCACTCTACGTTCCAGAACTTCAGGTTCAATGATGCTTAGATCTGGCGATAGGGGAGGCCATGGAAGGCGTTTCACTTTCATCCGGGTGTTCACGAAACCAGTCTTGAATCCGTTTGGCAGTGCGTAGGCCTACGTCGTCGATGTAAACATCTTGAGGAAATGAATGTTCGCACCGTAGGGTGCACCTGGTCGCTTTTAAAATGGTTTCGCATTCCTTGGCCGTCATCCTTCCACGCCGAGTAACAATGGGAACCAATGACTCCCACGAGATACCATAACAGATCCACCGCCATGTTTAACAGTTGCGAACAGGCAATGTGGGGGTCAAGTTGAAACATAATCCCGTCCAGATGTAGGGGGGCGGGAGGAGAGTAAAAGACCTTGGTTACAAGCGGTTTGCGAATGGCCCGAATCAGCTTTGGTGAAGCTCACGATGTCCCGTTTTTGTTGAAACTGGGTCACGGAGGCAGATTCAGTTACGTGGCAATTTTCTATACCATTGTTGTGTGTTCTTTTAGCAACTATCTTGTTTAGTGTCGGTGAGTTTCTACTTGCGACCACTGCTGTTCTTTCCCGGTGCAGTTTTTCCGGTTTTGTGTATACGGTCATGACTTTCGACACCGTTTGCTTTGACACAAATTATTTTATCGTTTCTCTGACTGACGCACACCTGCAATTCGGGCACTACATATTTTACCTCTTTCAAAAATCGGTTATATCCATATCATGTTGCTTGAGCAGAAACGTTGGTAATTAGTATTGACATCAATATTAAACGCGTGTGTAGATGTGACGGTGTTGGTTCTGCCCGCAGCGAGTTTCGAACCGACGGGGATTTCCGACGCGACAAGAGAGCGATTAAGCTCGCTGAGCTAAAGACTCAAGTCCCTAACTCCGGGAACTAATCGTACTCTTATCCACGTCACTCGGCAGCGGGTGCTCACTGAGCCCATCCGCTACATAGACCCTTTTTGTATTGCGATTTAGTTACTTAAAAACACCAGTCTTTTCCCCCCCAAGTTGGTCTATCCGCTGTATTAAGCAATGCGGTTTCTTCGGGTTTACGTTCAATTTTCCTCGTGTTCATTTCAATGTGACTTAACTTTTCAGTGTCTGTAAGTTGTTCTGTGTGGCTCAGTAGGTAGAGCACAGCGTTGGCAACGCTTAGGTTGTGGGTTCAATCCCCAATGGGGACACATATACTGAAAATGTATGCATTCACTACTGTAAGTCGCTTTGGATAAAAGCGTCTGCTAAATTTGCGTATATTATTATTATTATTATTATTATTATTATTATTAAGTTAGATCAGGGAGCGCGAGCGACGGTCGCTGGGATACGGAGACGCTGAAACGATGTCAAATGACAAGTTGTTTTTGCATATGGGAGTGGGGACATCAAGAGCAACGTAGATCTGGCAGTAGCATCACTTTGCTACGAGCGGTCGACTTTCCCGAATTTGCAACAGGTGCACAAACGTGCATATTCTGTCTGGAACTGCCTCGCGAAAACGTCAAAAGACGGACAATTCGAGTACGAAAATGCAACGCCACAAAGCCTCTGCATGCTGCGTGCATTAAAACACATTAACCGACCACAAACAAACACATTGCAACGTGAATAGTTTATGCCGTGACGGGCATATATACTTACCAAACGTAAGGCGTGGATTTTGGGGGGTATTGCTTGCGAGGACAGAAAGAGTTAGTCGCAGGTGCGGCGACACGAACGCACAGTGCCTCCGTGCGAAACAGGGGACACACACAGACACACACACACACACGCGCGCATCAGAGTCTATAGTTCGCTCGGCGCGTTTACTTCCGGCTGCTTCCCCCGCGCGTCCCAGCAGCGAGTCCGAACGCTCGCGACCAGGGGCCGCAGGTGGTGCGTGCGCGTGTGCGCGCGCTTGAGATTGATCGCCCCACTAATACGAATGGCTGAATATCAATCAATCAATCTTTATTTTTGTATAGCGCCATTTACAAAACAGGTTGTCACACAGCGCTTCACAATTGGCATTTTCCAGAGGGAATCAAAAAACCAGAAAACCATTGGAACCAATGTGGGAGACTGTTGGGGTTACAGGGTTACAGAGAAAAACAAAACAAATAGTCCTTGAGGCTCATGAGGTCCTTAATAATATCTTAAGGACTTTCTCCGCTTTTCAAGTGGGAGGTTACGCCTCATTGAACAAGGTGAACCGACAAGGTTCCCAAAACCTTTCCAGCCCAGAATCATCGTGTCAAAACTAGCAGTGTAACCAATACAAGTGCGCGTAACGGGTGCCCTGTTTAGTTCATTCTGATTGGTGTGAATTTCAGTGGAAAGTGTATTACAGACGGTAAGTATGTGTGGCATATGTGTTTGACAGACAATGCGATTATGGACCTTCTTACGGACCTACTTAAATTGAGTAGAAGTTCCCAGGGCCCGGAGTGGAACAGCGGTTGTGTACCGTTGTGCGAAGGAACACAATCTGAGACGCTTCAGCAGGTGCATGGCTGTATTACGTTCATATATAACGCGTAGGCCTGCCTAGAATACAAGTTTAACTGGCTGGCAACAACAAAAAAATGTGTTTGCCTAGCTTGGCCGCGAACACACCGATTCAAGCGGAAACTAATTAAGACCCAAAGAGCCAATTACGACTTCATATAGGCTAGCAACGGGTCGCAAACTTCCTTTATGTCCACGGCTTAACTAAAATATCCAAAATGAAAGAAAACGCTACTCTGTTTGTTTCTGGGGTAAGTGGAACCGTTGACGACTTGCTGCTCAACCAGAAATAATAATGGAAGCAAACATTACCACTTTGTTCAATACTGCGGTTCAGCTATGCGCACTAACATTATCATGTGCGCATCATTACTGTGGGTTACGGTAGCCGGTTGAGAACCGTGTAGTGTCAACATGGGAAGGACACGTGACACTCGGGTACACGCGCCAGGAGGAAGACTGTTTGCGCTTGCGCAAACCGCCCTGTTTACTAAACAAAATGTATTCGAGAAAGTACACGATGGCATATTATTTTGTGAAATTTTATATTTATATATATATATTATATACAAATATTTATTAATTCATTTGTTTATTTAAAAAGACTGGAATTGAGTCAGATCATTTCTTATTGAAACACAATTGTAGGCGATTCTAAACAAGTACAAAGGTATATAGACAATTTTACTGTGGAAATTGGAACAAAATGTACATTGGATGACCCCGTATTTTAACGCTTAATAGCACAGTGCCAATATACACAACTTCTAGGGTGTCTAACCAATCCAGTTAAATTTTTGCTCAAAATTCTACGCGATTCTTGAAGAACCACCGTTAGTGTATGCAAACACTTCATATGATGCAAAGGTATATAGACAATTTTACTGTGGAAATTTGAATACAATGCCTTTTGAAAAAGTCTATGTAAACCATTAATGACGACTGAAGACTCACCTCTTCAGGGTGCACCTCTCCCCGCAGTCCGGTTTTTGTTAACTTAGGGACGTAGTTGCTTAGTATTACACATGTCTACTTGTTTATGTATTGTATTAGGCTTAGGCACTATTTTCCGCACTGTTTGCTTTATTGCTACCTTTGAATTGTGGCTACAGGTTTACCTACAGGGTCCTAGTTTAACTATGTGGTTGCTCCTAGCACCAGGAACTGTACTTCCCGCAAGGGTGGCTTTCAGCTAAACTGTTCTTGACTACGGTTAACACTTTGTTGTACGTCGCTCTGGATAAGAGCGTCTGCCAAATGCCTGTAATGTAATGTAATGTAATGTAATAATAGGACAGAGCCAATATACCCAATTTCTAAAGTGTCTAACACACAGGTGTCAAACTCATTCTATCAAGGGCCGAGTGTATGCAGGTTTTTGTTGCAACCAATGCACTACACCAGGTGATTTCACCAATTAGTTCCCTTCTTCAGGGGACCTAATTGAAATCACCTGGTTTACTGCATTGGTTGCAACAAAAACCTGCATACACTCGGCCCTCGATGGAATGAGTTTGACACCCCTGGTCTAACACATCCAATTGTTTTTTTTGCTCCAAATTCTGCATGATTCTTCAAACTCAAGCGTCTCTAAATAGTTTTTTTCTATAGTAAAAGTCGTAGGAGTTGATACTTTGAGCAGGGAACTGCGAAGAATTTATAGAGGGAGACCAGAAGAGGGCGCTGTTTGTACTGAAATCCAACAGTGCGAGCGAAGAAGGCTCGTGTTCACAGAAACAGAAACAGAATCCAAAAGTTGTACTGTTAATGCAGTTTCTACATTTTAAAGAAGTTTTCAAAATCATTTGCACATGAATTGTTTTTTTAGCAGATGTAATGTTTTCTTGAAGAATTGTGATTGCCATTGTACGTTAATGGAGTAAATATCATGCATTTGTATTGTGCAATATTGCTTAAATTTTTGCGGCTTTGTTTGGAAAAGATTGTAAAATAGGTGTTAAGTTTTTTCAAACCACAAAATGATAACAGAAGGCTAGGCAGCGTGTGATTAATGCGATTAATCACACCTTTGACCGGGTCGTTCGCTGACACTGAACGCCACAAATCACGGTTTATCCAACTGGCAAGAAGTATCGTAAAAAAAATTAAAAAAATTTAAGAGGATAGACTTGAAGCACTCAATCTATTTAAACTTAGCAAACTGAGATTTAGGGGGGATTTGATTGAGTTTTTTTCATTCCTAAAAGCGATTAACAAAGAAAACTACCAAAGATTTTTTAAGATAATGGGGTCAGCCAGAACAAGAGGCCACAGGCGGAAATGAGTTAAAGGCAAAGTTTTTATTTACGCAGAGAGTTGTCAATGCCTGGAACAGCTTGCCAGGTCGGGTAGTAGAGGCAGAAACACTTGGGCTATTCAAGTCCAGGCTAGATGCAGTACTGGATACTCTTTAGATTAGGACATGATGAGCCTAGATGGACTGAACGGGCCCGTTCTCCTCATTATGTATTCTTATGTTCTTATAAAGACCAGCAAACCACCGTGCTCAAAAACACGTAAGTACTTAAGTACGACGTTGCAGCGTTCAACCATCGACGTTGCTAAAAAAAAGTGTAATAAGGAAGACAACATCGTAATGAAAAGGTTTGTCTCTTGAATGAAAAGAGAAGAGAGAAGAAGAGAGTAAGAAGAGAGTCCAGAATTCGGAGACGTGGTGACGTGTTGACGTGCAGCCTTTTTACGCTCCACGTCGTTTGCGCGCTGCGTCGTTTGTCACGTGCAGTCAAGTGGATTTTATCCCACAAAATATTTACCGAAACCCCCCTTCCATCCCCTATCCCCCTCTTCCCATTTTCACTTGATGCCCAAACAACTTTTCAAGACTTTCCCTCCCCACCCCATCCATACCTCCTTTTTAAGCCTACCATTACTTGTACTTTTTATTTTTCTTTATAATTCACCCCATGGATTAGAAAAAAAATACATATAATCCTAACCTGGCAACCCTGTTTTGGGAAAAAAGATTTATAGGCCCCCCCTGGCAGTGAGGTCATGCCCCTCCCTTCCCCATCCAGCAGGTAAATGCAGGTAAGTGTGTTCGTGGAGTGTCAGTTCCTTTCCGGTGCTTCGGCCTCCTCCTCATCGTCGCTCACGGATTCTTCGTCCCCCTCTTTTCGCCCTGAGCCTCACACGCGCTCTGTTGCTTCCATG
>JAINUG010000217.1:1010000-1045000 GCA_029706075.1 Aldrovandia affinis
CACATGTGTGTGTGTGTGTGTGTGTGTGTGTGTGAGTGTGTGTGTGTGCATGCGTGTGAGTGTGTGTGTGTGAGTGTGTGGTCACACGTGTGTGTGTGTGTGTGTGTGTGTGTGTGTGTGTGTGTGTGTGTGTGTGTGTGTGTGTATATGAGAGAGGGTGGGGAACAGTGGCTCATTCGTTGGCTGGGTGTTTGGCGTGGACTTGGGCACGGTCCTCTGGGTCTCTGTGAAGCTCTCTAAGCTGCTTGTGAAGCCAGCTCAGGAAAGGGGCTCAGGACGGCTTCAGTGCGTGAGAGCCGGAGCGCGTTAGCCCCCTTAGCCTCAGAGCAGCCGCCGGGCTCCACCACGCTACGCGGCTATCGCCCGGGCAACGGGCTGGAAGAGGACTGCAGCACCAGAATCAGGCCAGCGGCCCTGCGGAGGCATGGCGGGACCCCCCAGGAGCCCGAGAATCAGGGCTCGGCAGGGTCAAACGCAACTGCACTTCCGTCTTAAAGGGCCAGTTCACAGGAGCAGCGGTGGAAGTCGGCGTGAACCCAAATACCTGAAACTTAACTTAACAGCTTTTGATCTCACGTTTATGTTATGTCAGTATTTTATTTGTTTCTTTTGTCAGGGACATGGTGAAAACCATGTTTGTTACAATGCAAAAAAAAAAAAAAAAAAACATGTATCAGATGCACGTTTAGTAAGTGTTAAATATAAATGTTTATAGCCAAAGGCTAATTTCCAACTGCTGTACCCAATAAAACAGGGTTTCTGGCCCACGGGTTTCCAAATCCGGTCCTTCTCAGCAAATTCGTGCCGGCTCATCCTCCCCCCTCCCTCAGGAGCAGACAGCCAAATGCTGCCCCTGATCAGGGCTCCCCACCAGGGCCAGTCTGGTACAGTCGGGTTTCAAAGCGCCACCCTGATAGGCAGCTCACACTTGCAAAGGACCAGCCAATGCGGGTGCGTTAGACCGCTACTCTATCGGAGGCCCCCCATAATAGTTTTTTTTAAGGCTAATTAATGAACATTGTGGGGGGGGGGGTGGTGACCATGGTTGATACTGTCTTGATTTTGTGTTTGCGCGCGCGTGTTTGTGCGCGTGTGTTTGTGTGTGTGTGTTTGCGCGCGTGTGTTTGCGGGTATGTGTGTTTGTGTGGAAGATGGCGTCGTGTGACTGTGGAAGTGGTAAGGATGGCAAAGATCAATATTTGCAGGTTCATTTTGCGTTTAAATTGCTTGTCGTGTGAAAATGCCTGGGCCTCCGTGTGTCTAAGGGAAGGAGAGGCTGCAGGAAGGGAAGAAAGTTTCTGTGTCCTCCGTGGTTAGGAGCAGGACAGAGCCATAAATACATAACCAAAAATAGAGGCAACAAGGAGGAGGAGAAGGACGAGAGGAAAGATGGGAAAAGGAAGGCGGGAAAATGGCTAGGAGGACACGGGTGAGAGTAGAGTGCAAGTGAAGTGCGTTGTTGAGTTTGGACCTGGAGGGCCACAGTGCCTGCAGGGGCCACTCAACCCTGGTCCTGGAGGGCCACAGTGCCTGCAGGGGCCACTCAACCCTGGTCCTGGAGGGCCACAGTGCCTGCAGGGCCACTCAACCCATGAAAAAAGTATATATGAAAATGTTTTTTACATTTGGTGTAAAAGTGTGATGGCCACTCACTGCTATGAGCTGTGCTTCACCGGGGTGGTCCTGGTCTGACACGCACACGAAGAACTTCTTCCATCTCCTTCTGTCCCCAAGACTACGCCACACATTCACATTGAACATGAGGTCCGAGCGGAATCACCTCGCAGTGGTGTCGAGGCATCAGAGTGTGTCTGTGGGGGTTGCAGTTTGGCGTGGAGAGACATGCTCATGGGAGTGTCTTTTCTTTTTTTTCTGTTTATGCTTTTATTCCCAATTTCTCTCCCTATTTTTAGTTGCCAATTATACCCTCTCTCTTTTTTTCCATGTCAATTCTCCCCTCTCTCGTATGAGAGGTCGCTGCCGTAATCCTGAGACGGGTAGTGAGCGCTGCACCGCCTCCTCCGAGCCGGCACCCGCCACGGTCACCGTAGCACACAGGACCACTCCTGTATGCAGTGAGCTCATATCGGCTTTTATCCCTTCCCCCTCCCTGGGGCGGACAGAAAATTGTCACCCCCTAGTGGCACTCCCTGCCAGAGCCGATACTGGCGCGACCTAGGTGGAATCAAACCCCGGTCGCAGTGGGCAGCGTCGAACATTCTTACCGCTACACCACCCGGGAGGCCCTGGCAAGTGTCCTTTCTAAAGGGTAGGATGAGAGCTGTCCCAGGGCCATGCTGGTGTATGAGCAGGTTTTAAAATCTGAGGAGGCGGTTGAGTTTTGAGGTGAGAATCTAATCGCCTGGCCAAGCTGTCAGCTGGAGCAGAATGAATGAAGCTCAGGGTCCCTCGGGTGATGTGATGAGTGAAATAAGGCCGTTGGCCCCAAAGGTCTGTTGCGTCTGGAAGTCCTGCTTTGCCTCAAAGGCCAAACCGCACAAATCATCTGAGAAACCCAGAGGATAAAGGCTGGTTCATGCAGCTGCTGTGTGTTTTGTGGTGTGATGCACACACATTCAACCCCTCTCTCTCTCTCTCTCTCTCTCTCTCTCTCTTTCTGTATGTGTGTTTGTGCGGGTGTGCGTACGTGTGTGTTACGTATGTGTACATGCATGTGTGTATGTGCGCATATGTGGGATATGTTTGTGTGTTGTATGTGTGTGTGATGTGGTGTGTGTGTGTGTGTGGTATGCTTGTGTATGTGTGTATGTGTGATATGTGTGTGTGTGTGTGTGTGTGTATGTGTGTGTGATATGTGTGTGTGTGGTTGTGTGTGTGTGTGTATATGTGTTGTGTGTGTGTGTGGTATGTGTGTGTGTATATGTGTGTGTGTGTGTTTGTGTGTGTGTGTGTGTGGTATGTGTGTGTGTATATGTGTGTGTGTGTGTGTATGGTACATGTGTGTGTTTGTGTGTATGGTACGTGTGTGTGTGTGTGTGTGTGTGTGTGTGTGTGTGTGTGTGTGTGTGTGTGTGTGTGTGGCAGTCCTCACGATGCCGGCCTCGAACCAGGGCTGGCCGGAGGAGTTTGGGTTCCGTCTGGGCGGGACGGGTCCGAGCTACATCCTGTGCGTGGCGGAGGGCAGCAGCGCTCACATGGCGGGGCTGCAGGCGGGGGATCAGGTTCTGGAGATCGAGGGCCAGGACGTGTCGTCGCTCAGCCCCCGGGCGCTGGCGGCGCTCGCCCACAAGCAGAAGAGCGTCCCGCCCAGCATCGGCGTGGTGTCCCGCATGCAGCAGGTGAGCCCCTCTGCCCGAAACCCCACACCCACACCTTCCATCCTGCCCCCCACGCCCTCCCCCTCCATCCTCCATCCTGCCCCTTTCCAGCGCCGGACACTAACCAAGCACATTCACTTTACTTTACATTACATTACAGGCATTTAGCAGACACTCTTATCCAGAGCGACTTACAGATTACATTTCTTTACAATCCATTTATACAGCTGGATATTTACTGAAGCAATCCAGGTTGACTTTAGCTCAAGGTTACTGTCTCCACTTGGGATTGAACCTGCATTTTGCGTTACAAGCCCAGTTCCTTAACCATTATGCTAACACTCTTTGACTTATTACTGTACATTAAGTACATTTTTAGCAAGTGTCTGTGCTTACTTAAGTATTTCCATTTCTACTTAGATTTTTACTTTTACTCCCCTACATTTCAAAGGCAAATGGCGTTAAATGGAGGACTTTTAACTTTTACTGGAGTAATATTTTATCAGGGTATCTGTGCTTTTGCTCAAGTAAAGGGTTTGTGTACTTTGTCCACCACTGCCACTTTTAGACACGCCCAAAATCTCCCCACCCACCCCTGTCAAACCCCAGTCAAACCATCAGTATTTAAGAATTGGCAAAACTTTGAACATTGTTGCTTGTCTGATTTCATGTTAAATGTTGTCATTTTTGTGACTGTAATCCATTGCTGCTTTCATGGCCAGGTCTCTCTTGGAAAAGAGATCTAATCTCAATGAGACTAACCTGGTTTAAATAAAGGTTAAATAAAATAAATAAAAACACCTGCACACAGTCGCCCTTTCAGCCAATCACAGTCACGGCGCTCTGCAACCATACGCTCAAAACAGAGCACCGTTTCAGTGTATTAACCAGTTTGCAATGTTTTCTTCTGCTGCCAAACACATCCCTGTTTTGCTAATAAAGAGAGCGTATCGTAATTGTACCGTGCGTCTCTCTGACGTGTGTGTGTGTGTGTGTGGTGTGTGTGTTTGTGTGTGTGTGTGTGCGTGCGTGCGTGCGTGTGTGTGTGTGTGTGTGCGCGTGTGTGTGTGTGTGTGTGTGCGCGTGCGCCGAGCAGCTGAACATCTCCCCGGGTCCTGACGGCCGTTTCGGCTTCACCATCGTGGGAGACTGCCCCCTGCTGGTGGAGGACTGCCTGCCGAGCTCGCCGGCGGGCCGGTGCGGGCTGCGGGCGGGCGACTTCGTGCTGGAGGTGAACGGGATCCTGGTGAAGCAGCACGAGGCGGCGGCGGCCATGATCAAGGCCTCGCAGGGCCGCACGCTGCGGCTGGGGGTGCTGGGGCGGGCCGGCGGCCCAAGAGGGGCATCGGAGGCAGCCTCAAGGAGCCCAGCGGCCTGCAGGTGGTGCAGCAGAGCGGCCTGCAAGGGAGTCTGCCCAGCGGCCTGGACGGGGACCTGCCCAGCTTCCTGCAAGGAGGCCATCTTAGTGGCCTGCAAGGGGCCATCTTAGTGGCCTGCAAGGAGGCCATCTTAGTGGCCTGCAAGGGAGCGGCCTGCAAGGGGGCCATCTTAGTGGCCTGCAAGGGAGCGGCCTGCAAGGGGGCCATCTTAGTGGCCTGCAAGGGAGTGGCCTGCAAGGGGGCCATCTTAGTGGCCTGCAAGGGGGCCATCTTAGTGGCCTGCAAGGGAGTGGCCTGCAAGGGGGCCATCTTAGTGGCCTGCAAGGGGGCCATCTTAGTGGCCTGCAAGGAGGCCATCTTAGGGGCCATCAAGGGAGTGGCCTGCAAGGCAGTGGCCTGCAAGGGGCCATCTTAGTGGCCTGCAAGGGAGTGGCCTGCAAGGAGGCCATCTTAGTGGCCTGCAAGGGAGTGGCCTGCAAGGAGGCCATCTTAGTGGCCTGCAAGGGGGCCATCGTAGCAGCCTGCAAGCGGGCCATGTTAGTGGCCATCAAGGGAGCGGCCTGCAAGGGGGCCATCGTTTCAGCCTGCAAGGGGGCCATCTGAGCGGTCTGCAAGGGAGTGGCTTGCAAGGGGGGCGTCTTAGCTTCCGACAAGGGGACCAACTTAGTGGCCTGCAAGAGGGGCGTCTTAGTGGCCAGCAAGGGGGCGTCTTAGTGGCCTGCAAGAGGACCATCCCAGCGACCTGCAAGGGGGCGTCTTAGCTTCCGGCAAGGGGACCATCCAAGCGGCATGCAAGGGGCTCATCCAAGCAGCCTGCCAAGTGGCCTGGAAGGGGCCCATCCGAGCGGCCTGCAAGGGGGCCATCTTAGCGGCCTGCAAGGGGCTCATCCGAGCAGCCTGCCCAGCGGCCTGCAAGGGGGCCATCAGAGCGGCCTGCAAAGGGGTCTGCAGAGCAGTGACAGCGTGCGTCAGGACCGCAAGAACAAAGCGCTGGAGTTCAACAAGAAGGTAGGCCCACCGTCGCCATGCTGCCAGGTTACGGAGTCTTAAGTTACATTACATTACATTATATTACAGGCATTTGGCAGACGCTCTTATCCAGTGTTAACTGTGATAAGAGTGTCTTATCCAGACTAAGTGTTAACCGTAGTCAAGAACAGTTTAGCTGAAAGCCACCCTAGCGGGAAGTACAGTTCCAGGTGCTAGGAGCAACCACATAGTTAAACTAGGACCCTGTAGGTAAGTTACCTTGCATTACCCCACATCCAGAGAGCAGATGCTCTTATCCACAGGGACATACAACATGGCGTAGATAAGGGCATTCATTAGGTTAACAAGGACCTGTCGTACTGTATAAAACAATAATTAACAGTAAGGGGCCAGGCAGGCAGTGAATCACAGTGTGATTGGCCCTTAGTTTGTGTGCTTACAGAACCACACTATGCGAGTGTCTGGCGTTCTGTATCCTGTTTTAATGTGCTACTTTAACTGCACTAATAATGACATTGTATTTATACTGTAGTTACACTGCAATTACACAAATGTGTACTTTATAACCACGAGCATGACTGTGTATGCACTACACAGAACCTGAAAACATGGTGGGGAGGGCAAATTGAGGGTATAATTGGCCACTAAATTGGGAGAAAATGGGGAAAAATCTGAAACAAAAAAAAGGATGTATGTTAGTAACACATAACTAAATTCCTAAACATAGTTTCCCACTTGCTGTCGCTGGCACGTTGTGCTTTGCTGTCGCTGAAACCTGTACCACAAGCACCGTGTGTCCCCCTGCGGTTCAGGTTAGCTGTGGGACGCCGTGCTGAGCATGGTTTTGCGGTGAAAACACGGTGAAAATACATCCTGAAAAAAGGCTTGCTCTCTGCCGGGGCCTGGGTGGCGTAATGGACAAAGCATTCCCCCGGAGGGGGAGCCAGCACGGGCTCACCGCCCCAGGAGTGGGAAGCCGCGTCCCCTGTGCATAAGAGTGGAAAAATGTATGGCCTGCCTCCAAGGATGAGCAGCAGGCTCGTGTGGGGAGGGTAAATTGAAATAAATAGAGGGTATAATTGGCTACCAAATTGGGAGGAAAACAGGAAAAAATTCTGAAACAAAATTAAAATTATTATTATTATTTTTTTAAATGTCTTTGCTCTCTTACCTGCCGCAGGTGGAGCAGGTTCTGGGGGCGGAGCCCGAGGTGAAGGAGCAGCTGTTCGCCGCGCTGAAGCAGTACGCCGCAGAGAGGCAGGTGGACATCCTGGCCTCCGCCCTCCCGGGCATCCTGACCAGTGAGGAGCATCGGCAGCTGTTCGCCAGCGTCAGGTACCTATGAGGGCGTCGACACTGGGCCTGCACCCCCCCGCATCACACAGGCCTCCTCAGAACCTGCCAGAGCGAGTTTAGGGACCACCTGCCGTGTGAACAAGGTCAAGGGTCATCGGGCAGGTGGTGTGTATCTAGTGCTTTTTACCTGTGTCAGGTTTTCTTTTTTATTATTATTATTATTATTTTTAAATAGAATTTGTTTCAGATTTTTTCCCATTTTTTAGTGACCAATTATACCCTCTATTTGTTTTGATTTGCCTCTCCCCGCTCAAACTCACCGCCCCTCTCTACGAAGCAAGCTAATTCTCCAAGGGCAGTGAACTCTGCTTCCTTCGAGACGGAATTCGCCCCCCATGTTCTGGAGTCAGCCTTACACGCTTCTCAGCGAGTTCATGCCGGCTCACCCCCACTCCCCCTAGGGCAGACAGCCAAACGCCGCCCCCGCAAAAGATTGCACTCACGGTCTCCCGGGTGGTGTAGCGGTAGAACGTCCGATGCTGCCCACTGCGACTGGGGTTCGATTCCAGCAGGACGCGCCAGTTTCGGCTCTGGACGGGAGTGCTACTAGGGGCCGGCAATTGGCTGTCCGCCCCAGGGAGGAGGGAGGGAAGCCGATGCGAGCTCGCTGCATGTAGGAGTGGCCCTGTGCGCATACGAGTTGCGGTGACGGCTTGGCGAGTTCCGGCTCGGAGGAGGCGGTGCTCCGCCGCATGTCACTGCCGGTTTCAGGACTACGGCAACGAGCTCTCAATATGAGGAAGGGGATAATTTACATGAAAGAGGGTATAATTGGCTACTAAATCGGGAGAAAAATGGCAGGAAAGAAGCAGAAAGAGAAAATAGACACAAAAAAGATTGCACTCCCCTTCAGTTTTCTGCTCCCCCATGCCTGTTTGAGAACTGCTTAATCCTGATTGGAGGCTTCTATTTGCCGTTGGCCCTGATTGGAGGTTTTTTCATTGAACAAGAATAAAAATGAACAAATGAGTGAAGTGTGAGCAATGTTCCGCGTGGGGTCGGGACTGTAGCGGCATTGGTGTAATAAACTGTCAATCACTTACTGTTGAGAATGACTGACTGACTGAATGGCGTTTGCCGCTTCACGAACAGGGTTGGCGTTCCTTTGTCCTCCTCCAGGTTACTCTGTCCTCGGTCACAAATGTATGTTCACGTGAAACGAACGGCCATTAGGTGTCACCAAACCCCTCCCATTCATACGGAGTGTGGCGACAACAACTCGATCTCTGTGCACAGGGAAAGAAAAGAAAAAACGCTGACAGATTTCCTTGTCACTTTTTTGACAACGTTTACTGCTGATGACGTTAGCGTGTAAAAACAAAAAACAAGGACTGCAACTGAGTTTCTTTATCTTCTGGTTCGTAGTTCAGCATAGTGTTCAACAAAACACAGCAAAAAGTTTGCAACTGTTCAAAGAATGACTCGTTCACTAAAGTATATATATATTTTTAGTGTAGTGGTTCCTAACTCTCTCCTGGAATTTAAGAAATATATGGACAATAACTTAGTTAACTTCTTCATGAACGTTGATTAGTTGAATCAGGTGCCCTGGTGGTGGTGGCCTCGCTTAATTATCAACTCATTTTCTTAAAGTTTGACTTGCTATAAATGTGAGAAATATCTACATGTTTATTTTTTGATAAGGATTTTTTTATTTGAATAATTTTATTTGACTTAAAGGTTAGATATCTCACGTTTATAACAAGCCAAATTTCACGAAAATTGGTTGAGAATTAAGCGAGTTACAGTAGATTTTATCAGGGGAAGTCTGCACCTCTCAATACACATGCGTATGTTTAGACGCGGATCTTGCCCGCGCCAATATGGCGGCCGTGCAGACGTATCGCTGCAACATACAACAGCAGCCAATGCGGCATCTACATGTTTACATCTATGGGGAATACAGCGGTGCTCGGACCCACGAGGAGCCCTGGTGTAAGATATCAGAGCCCTTTGAGGCCCTATTTACATGGTAATGAACCGAGCGCTACCGAACGGGAGAGTAATTTCTCACAAAAGAAAAGAAAAAAAACATTTTAACAAACATTTATTTGTCTAACCTACATATGAATGACCTGAATAGCCAGTTCAGCATCCTAAAAATTGCGCATATCCTAAAAGAAAGTGGCCTAGAAACTATTTTGCTGGCAGTAACTACATGTTTGGTGCGATGTAGCGATGGAAATTGCGGTACTGGAAACCAGCACCATATTTTCCGGTTTCTGCAGTCTCGCTCATTAGCAGCCGAACGACCTTTTGGCCGCAGTGGGGAGCATTAACGCAAACTGGAGTTATCCTTAATAAAGAACATGGCTTGAATGAACATTTCTATATTTGGGCTTCTGCCTCCGCGTCTTTGTTGAGAAGCGCCTCCATTTCTAAGCAACCGGCTTGAAAGACTAAATAACGGGTGGGGGAAAAAACAACTCGGAGCTAATGTTTATTTCATAATGAGCTTTAACGACTGTAACGGCTTGTGTTCAGCCTGAAATACGAAGAAAGGAGCGGAAATAATCCGATTAGCCGAATAAAAAATAAAATAATAATAATTATTATTATAAAATAAATGAAATATAGCTGTCTCTGAACATTCCGTGACAGCAGCTGTCAAGAAAAACCGGGTGTCGTATCGAGGGCAGCTTATGAATATTTGAATATTTCACAAAGTAATCAGATTTTTGTGCCAGATCAGAGTTTGGGCGCTGGGGGAAAAAACAAAACATTAGCTATAAGAGGTAACGATAGACTTTTTCACCGGTTGTTTGTCACATAAATCGCACCCTGTTCGTGTTGTGACGCTAACAACGTCACCATCAGCTTATTACGAGGTGTAAGGTAATGTGAGGTAATGTTTCTATATTCTTTATTGGTTTATTCTGATCCCCATTAGCTACCAGGGTACCAGCTGTTGGGCTCCTGGGCTGGGCCCATATCCAGGAGTCGAGAATTACAGAGGTCATGACCCCTAGCCCCTCTAGGGGGGTCCGTCACAAGAAATGTCACTAAGAAATATTTTATGTGATCAGTCTACCCTTGCAGCGAATTCACTACAAGAGTCAAGAGACTGTCATTATTTTATGAATGGCCACTGAAAATGTACACTGAAATGTATCTAGCTTTGTAAAACTATTCTGATCACATAAAACAACTTGGCTGTTGGAGGGTGAACCAGTTTCCCCCTGGAGAAGGAGGATTTTACCATTTTCATTATCATTATTATTATTTGTTTATTTGATAGACATTGTGCAAGGCCAACATACAAGGCCTTCGTGGTAAGATACAGTATTATGCTATATGACATGTGTGATGTGATGTTTGAAATGTGATATGTGGCATATCTCTTTCAAGAGATTCATATTTCTCAAGAGCTGCAAGAACCAGGGTGATCAATAAGTTGGACATCGGTGATAAATTGTGGCGCTGCATGCATAAAAATCACAACCATTTTTGGTGTGTACAAAACTGAGTGTTTAAAATGTAACATATACAGCACGTAGTGTGTGAGGACTGTGTGTTCCCCTCATGGGAGGGGAGGGGGGGTACTATGCATTTCATGCATTCAGAAGAACATTTAATTGGACTCCGGTAAGGTCTTACATTTTGGAGAAATACTGAGATTTTGTCCTGTCACTAAGTGTTGCGAGTTACTGAGTTGTAACTGAGGTTTTGGGTTCTAGAAATGAGAGCTTTGCTCTGGTATGTGGATAGTGTTCTAGCGATGAGGGCGTTGTTCTGGTGTGTGGATGCTGTTCTAGCGATGAGCGTGTTGTTCTGGGTGTGTGGATGGTGTTCTAGCGATGAGCGTGTTGCTCTGGGTGTGTGGCATGGCCTGATTGAGGTTCCCCCGAGGGGAGCAGAAGTGGGTCAGATTGGCCCGCATACGCGCTGTATGAACAGGAGGAATCTGTATTAATGAGTGAAGCCCAACTCCCAGTGAGGGACGCTGCGGTGTTCTCAGAGTGACGTGATTCATCATCCCGGCTGCTGGGTATCCAATGGGAGCCCGGGGGCGGGGCGGGGCGGGGCGGGGAGGTGTCAAAGGTCAAAGCGTTTGATCACCTGTGCTTTCCCCGCCCCTTTTCCCCTACTCACCTGGTTGGCGGAGGGGGGAGGGGGTAGGCGAGGGGTGTTTAATATAGGTATGACAGTATACCATGATATTAAAATATGAAATAGTGCTATCATAAACTTGACGTGATACCATGATAGTAAATCAGGTGGCAAAAGCTATTCTCATGCGGGGAAAATATTTTTAAACCGTTACCCTACTAAAATGTCTAAATAACCCATATTAAATAATATAATACTGGACCTGGGGTGTCTGCTCATGTAATTTAATCCCACCACCTCTTTGGCTGTCTCTTCCGAGACGGCACTCGCCCAAGTATCAACCGTAAGCCGGTATACTGCAGGGCCACTCTTATGCGCAGTGAATCTCATGTTGGCTTCCCTCCCCCCTCCCTGGGGTGGACAGCCAATCGCTGTCTCTGGTGGCACTCCTGGCCAGAGCCGACTCTGGCGAGACGGGGAATTGAACCCCGGTCTTCATAGCCAGCGCCGGACGTTGTAACCACTGGGCCACGTGGGAGGCGATAATTCAGTTTTCTGATTATGATCATTTTCAGTTATTGAGAGTAGGCCTGCGCATAGGCTACATGTTTATTGATTTAAACATGCTATTACGAGGAGTAACTATATTCAGCTGCATTTTTATTTTTATTTTTCAATTAAAGTGGTATATAAATCTGCAAAGAACCGTACAATAAACAGATTGAGTTGTAAACTTTGTGTGCTACTTTTTTTTAGCTTAAAAACTGATACCGTGATATACCGAAAACCGTGATATTGAGTAGTGCGATTATCATAGCGTGAAAGTTTCATACCGTCACAGCCCTAGTTCAATATCAACAGTCAGACATGGCATGGAATGATTGGCCTGGCTGGATCTCTGTGTGTCGGCCATCTTTGCTGGAGGCTTATGCTGACTAGAGGGCAGATTGGCGCCGGGTTCGAATGATCAAAGACACCCTGTGAAAAGGCGCTCCAGAAGGACCGCAGAGCTTCACTAATGTCCACTGTGCTACATGCGACTTCATACTTAATACCATTTTTCAACATGATTACGTTCATGAGTACATTGGCTATATATATATATAATATACGCCATTTAGCAGACGCTTTTATCCAAAGCGACTTGCATACATTTTCAGTATATGTGGCCCTAGTGGGGATTGAACCCACAACCTAAGCATTGCCAACGCCGTGCTCTACCAACTGAGCCACAGAGAACCATATATATATTATTGTAGCTCAGTTGGTTCTGGTAATGCTAAGGTTGTGGGTTCGATCCCACGGGACTACATGTCTGTCGTTCGGATGGGATGGTAAAAACCGAGGTCCTGACTCTCTGTGGTCATAAAAGATCCCATGGCACTTCTCGAAAAGAGTAGGGTGTTTACCCAGTGTCCTGGCCAAATTCCCAACCCAGACAATATATATACAATTCATGCCCTCCCTCCTCTCCTCTCCACTGTGTATCTGATGTGTGGTGAGTTTGTACTGGTGGTAGTTGAGGTGAGTTGCTCCTATCATTGTAAAGCGATTTGGGTTCCTTGAAAAGCGCTATATAAATCCAATGTTCAATTCAATTCAATATCCTACATTTATGATTGTACTGCATTTTAAATTGTATTTGTTGCTATATAAAGTTTAGATTTTAGGCTTATAAATGATTAAGGATTAGGTAGCTCCTATATGATTTAGTAGCTTCATGTAGTTCATATAGTTATAATTTAGTAATATATTTGTATATTATTTATATTTCTCAGTATCGATTGGTTCCACACTTTATTCCATGTTATTGTTTTGTGTGTCGAACTGTGAGCCCAACTGATTGGTTCAGCCAAACGCACGGTTTGGCATCACTAGTCCCCTATTGAAAAGGTAGGCATGCTTTCGTGTGACCTTGACGTGACCTTGGCTCCCCTGTCCTCTCGATAAAGTGGAATGTCAGTCAGAATATGACATCGCTGAGAGTGCATGAGAGTATCGGACATTTTGCCATACTCAGCAGTGACTGTAAAACACAGAACAGTCTGGCATGAGGATACACACACACACACACACACACACACACATGCGTGCGCACACACACACACACACACACACACACATAAAGCACTTTGAACTGCAATTCTTGTATGAAAGGTGCTATATAAATAAAGTCTTACTTACTTACTTACTTACATATACACACACACACACACATATACACACACACACGCTCACATATATACACACATGCACACATACACCTGCACACTCACATGCACATATACACACACACACATGCTCACACACACACACACACACACACACACACACACACACACACATATACACACACACACGCTCACATATACACACATATACACACACACACATGCACACACGTTCACACACGCACGCACACATACACACTGCGTGCACGCACACACACACATGCGCACACTTATACACGCACATGCACGTCCACACACACAGTCACACATTCACACGCATGCACACATGCGCACATGCGCACACACAGACACATACACACACACACACACACACACATGCTCGCACACACACACTGTATGCTGGCTCTCGGTGGTGTGTGGGTTTTTCAATGCTTCTCTGTGCTTCTCTGCTCCTCCTCTGCAGTTGGTGGCTGTCACAGCTACCACAACAGCGCTGGCATCGCATGCGCTCTCACACGCGCCCACACACACACACACATACACACACACACACACGTGCGCTCACACACCTGCACACTCACGCACCCACACACCCACACACACACCCACGCATGCACCTGTACACTCACCTGCGCACACCCACACACGCACCTGCACACTCGCATATTCGCACGCACACACCCCACACACACACACACACACACAAAAACACACCCACACACACACACACACACATGCACACAGACAGACAGGTGTAACACACTCTCTTTTCTACCTCTGTGCTCTATGACAGAATGACAGAATGCAGCAAGTCTTGAGCTACCTCAGGTGAGTCATGCTGAGTTGGTTAAAGGTGTGTGTGCGCATGTGTGTGTGTGTGTGAGCGTGTGGGTGTGTGTATGTCTGAGTGTGTGTGTGTGTGTGTGTGTGTGAGAGTGTGAGAGTGTGGGTGAGTGTGTGTGTGTATGTGTGTATGGGTGAGCGTGTGGGTGTGTGTGAGTGTGAGCGTGTGCCGGTGTGGGTGCACTGAGCAGCAGTACTGGTGATCCTCTGCTACTCTGATCTTCCTGACGCACGTCTACAGGCTTGTGTTCCAATCGCAAGTTTCTTCTTTTGCTTTTTAAAATAACGATAATAACCGTCGCCGGGCGTCCGCAGGCGGTCATATTTGTTAAGCCCGTATCCAGCTGAGCTCTGTGGTCGTGAAGCGTGTGGCCTCCACGAGAGATGGAGACGGCAGGACTGGAGCTGCTCTCACGCCGAGCTCTCTCACGCCGAGCTACTCTCACGCTGGGCTGCCTGGCGTGGCCTGTCCTGCTGCAGCAGTGCGCCCTGTTGTGTGTAACTGGGTTCTGACTGTGTTCCCAGTGTGCCCTGTTGTGTGGAACTGGGTTCTGACTGTGCTCCAGTGTACCCTGCTGTGTGGAACTGGGTTCTGACTGTGCACCAGTGTGCCCTGTTGTGTGGAACTGGGTCCTGACTGTGTTCCCAGTGTGCCCTGCTGTGTGGAACTGGGTTCTGACTGTGCTCCAGTGTGCCCTGTTGTGTGGAACTGGGTTCTGACTGTGCCAGTGTGCCCTGCTGTGTGGAACTGGGTTCTGACTGTGTTCCCAGTGTGCCCTGCTGTGTGGAACTGGGTTCTGACTGTGCTCCAGTGTGCCCTGTTGTGTGGAACTGGGTTCTGACTGTGCCAGTGTGCCCTGCTGTGTGGAACTGGGTTCTGACTGTGTTCCCAGTGTGCCCTGCTGTGTGGAACTGGGTTCTGACTGTGCTCCAGTGTGCCCTGTTGTGTGGAACTGGGTTCTGACTGTGCCAGTGTGCCCTGCTGTGTGTAACTGGGTTCTGACTGTGTTGCCAGTGTGCCCTGTTGTGTGGAACTGGGTCCTGACTGTGACAGCTTTCCCTGCTGTGTGGAACTGGGTTCTGACTGTGCCAGCGTGCCCTGTTGTGTGGAACTGGAGTTCCAGTTATCGCGTTTTCATTTTTTTCCCCTCTAAATGAAAGAATTTTTGTTGATTCGTGAGCTACGGACCACAGCCTGGCATAGTGCCGTTTATAAATTGTGAATCACTATTATAAGCACAGGCACAGTTGGTCCAGGATGAGGAGCTGGTGAGCGTGAGAGAGTTGGGTAGATGTTGGGTAGAGAGGAGGAAGCAGGCAGACTCTGTGGACTTGCTTTGGAGGGTTGGCTTGATGCCGTGCGGGTGGAGAGAAGGCTTCCTTTGAATGTGGTTGTGTCGATGGTTTAAATGGAGTCCAGACAAAAGTGTGCAGACGTCTCTTATTAACGTGATGGAGTTGATGACGTGTTGTCTTCTGCAGGGCGTTGCCCAGGGAGGGAGGGATTCGGTCTGCCTGTTGTTGTTTGTTATTATTATTGTTGTTGTTACAATAATAGTATTACTATTATCTTCATCATCACCGCTTTCAAATGGGTTGGGGGCGGGGCTTACTTTGCATTTCCTGTGTGTGTGTGAGCACGGTCTTAATTCTGATGAAACAGTGCAAGGGAAGATGACTTTAGTCAGTGTTTAAGTCTGCAGTTGTGCCTGTCGTTAACATCCACAAATAGCCAGCACGGCACGCTGAATTTGCAGCCCTCAGGCCTGTCTGTGGTCTGTGGTCTGTGGTCTGTACTCTGGAGTCAAGAACATTGCCTGTAATCCACTAGCCAATCAGACACATTGCATCTAATCCACTGGCCAATCAGACACATTGCATCTAATCCACTGGCCAATCAGACACATTGCATCTAATCCACTGGCCAATCAGACACATTGCATCTAATCCACTGGCCAGTCAGACACATTGGCCTCATCCGAGGCCAGGTACGTTTGGCACGTTCTCCATTTGTGCGACTGGAAAGTTCGTAATGAACAAAAATATCGTATGAGAGGTCGCTGCTGTAGTCCCAAGACCGGTAGTGAGCGCTGCACCGCCTCCTCCGAGCCGGCACCGCCTCCTCCGGTCACCATAGCACACAGGAGCACTCCTATACGCAGCGAGCTCGTATCGGCTTCCCTCCCCCTTCCCTGGGGTGGACAACCAATTGCCACCCCCCTAGTGGCACTCCCGGCCAGAGCCGAAACTGTCACGACCTGGTGGAATCGAACCCCGGTCGCAGTGGGCAGCATCGGATGTTTGGATCATCGGATGTACACCACCCAGGAGGTTAGGTACGTGCTGTTTTTTAATGCATGTTCACGGGGGGGTGTGTCCATTAAAAGCTAAAGTGCATTTCCATCCGTGCGAGCATGATCAGGAACTTTTCACAAACTGGCAGAACTTCTTTGACTATCTGTGATCAGAGTAACAGTCAGACAGACAGAAAGACAGACATTGTGACTAATGGTGTATTCTTTTGTACCTAATTATAGCTCATAAATTAGCATCTTCGCGCACCCAAGAGAGCTGTTGATGTTGTGCGCCTGTATCCGGCGTTACAGACAGGTGCATGCAGAGTTGAAGGCGATCTATTTTGGGTCTTTGCAGCAGTCATTAACATTTATGGGAGAATTTGACGTGGAAAATGCACTTTACACTTTACGGTGATTGAGTGCTGGAGAATTGTATTTACTGACATTTCCAGTTGCACTGTATGCCTGATTTTCTTCATAAAAACGTACATAATAAGTGTAAGTGAAAGAAGTAATTCTCTGGCAGAGAAACAGAAAACAAAACAAACCTGTAACGTCGGTTATTCTCAGTAGCTCACTCCAAAATAACCGTCAAACTGGAGTGTTTCGGAAAAGAAAAACGTGTTTAGTTGGCTGTCCCAAATCACCCCCCTCACCCCTGCTCCTTCTCAAGTGCCACTTGGAGTCGCTTGTTGATGACATCACAGAAAGGGCCAGGAGTTCAGGGCTCAGCTTTTGGGACACGCTCCTGCTTCTCCCGTCCTAAAAACCCACGTCTGTCTCCACCTGCATGAAACCAATGCGCCCTGTGCTACACATAACGCAAAGCATTGTGGGATACCCCTCACTCCTCCTCGCTTGAGATTTGCCACACAAAGCTGAGGGGGTAGGGCAGGGGGGGCAATCCCAGTCCTGGAGGGCCAGTGTGTGTGTGTGTGTGTGCAGGTTTTAGTTTCTACCAATTACCCCTGTGGCTCAGTTAGCTAATTAGTTGGATACGCAAATGCTGGTTCACTTGGAGATTAGACCACAGTAACATGTTTCATATGGGAACACAAGAACAGTCTTATCAAGAAATGTTGCTAAAATGTCAGATCAGGTAAATGATTGGGGCTAATTCATTCATTCATTAAGAGCAGAAGTTGGCATGAAATCCAGAAACGGATCCGGCCCTCCTGGCCCACTCCTGATCTAGTCTCTATCTTGAGCAATGCTCTTGTTGCCAGGTTACTTGTTAAGTTGCTCTGGGTAAGTCGTGTGACTGTACGTGTTGTTTTCCCATCAGGGATAGGGGTGGGGGCTCGGCCTGGGGCTTGCCCTGGCACGGTTGCCCTGGCACAGTTGCCCTGGCACGGTTGCCCTGGCACGGTTGCCCTGGCACGGTTGCCCTGGCACGGTTGCCCTGCTCTGCCTCTCCGGGGCTCGAGGGTGGTAGGAGGGGCTGCTTTCCGACACGTTTTGATTTCACGGCTGATTTTGGGGGGAAAAGGGCTCTTATAACGTCCAATCAAGCAGTTTCCCTGGGTGTTCTGTTTGTGTCATAGGACGAGCCAAGGTGAGTGTTCTGAGCCCTGAACCCTCCACCCTGACAGGCCCCCCGCCACCCTGTTTAATCTCCTCCATCCTCCACTCCTGCACCCCTCTACCCCTCTACCCTCCACCCCTCCACCCTTCATTCTCCATCCTCCATCCATCTGCGCCCCTCCGCCCCTCCACCCCCCTCCCCTCCCCTCCACTCCTCCACCTGCGCCCCTCCGCCCCTCCACCTCCACCCTCCGCCTCGCCCCTCCACCCCTCCACTCCTCCACCTGCGCCCCTCCACCCCTCCGCCCCTCCGTCCTCCCTCGTTCCCGGCGTCTTGCCCGGTCTCCTCGCTCCGTCCGTCGGTGAAGAATCTTCCCTCCGCGGCCCGCGCTCTATTTTTAACCAGCCTACTTCTCTTTAAAAAAAGAACACAAATAAAAAACCTCCTCCAAGGTATACAGTGACGTGTAAAAGAGTGCGTAGCGCTGTCAAGTAGGGCAGGAGGCGTGTTCCAAGAGTGTTACCGGAGAAAGAGAGAAGATGGCGTCAAACATGCCCTCCTGCGTCGCGTTTGTCAATGTTCCCGGAGACGGGATTTCTCCTCGCCTTCCTGCCTTAACTTAACGCCCGCGGGGGCGGGGGCGGGGGGCCGTTAGTGGGAAGTGTGAGGCTCAGACCGAGCCGTGGCGTTTGTGTGCCCTGTCTCGTCTCACTGAGCACGGGCCCCGGGTTCGAGCCCGTCTCAAAGTGGCTCCCCGGAGATGCTCACGGGAGAGCTTCACACACATGCTGCAGGGGTGGGGTGGGGGGAGCTTTTACGCCACTTTAAACAAGAGCCAACGCCCCCGCCCCTCCCTTCCCCTTCCTGCCAATCACGTCCTGGACCGAACCCCCCTCCCCCTCCCGAGCGCCTGCCAATCGCGGCCCGGCCTCGCTGCCAGCGCCAGGGGGGCACCCGACTCGCAGTGCGTAATCCCAAGAGGACCTGCGCTCCTTCCCTCTCCCTCCCCCCACCACGTTTCTCTCTCTCCCTCTCCTGTCTCTCTCTCTCTCTCTCTCTCTCTCTCTCTCTCTCTCTCTCTCTCTCTCTCTCTCTCTCTCCTCTCTTCTCACCTCTCCCGGCGGCGGCTGCCAGCTCTCTCCAGCCTGCCGATCTGTGTGTGCAGCGACACCTCGCGCGCTCGCGCTCCAAGCAGGGGTGCGTCTCCGTGTGACCCCCTCTCTCTCTCTCTCTCTCTCCACCCCCTCTACCCCCCACCCCACCCCACCCCACCCCTCCTCCCTCCTCCCTCCTCCCTCCTCCCTCCTCCCTCCCGGCGCAAGAGGGAGCCCAACGGCAGGAGGAGGAAGAAGACAACGGCAACGAAGAGGAGGAGAGGACGAAGAGCGAGACGAGGGAGGACGAGGACGAGGATTCGTTAAAGGAGTCGGAGGGGGTTCCGGATCTTGCTTTTCGAGCGGCGCGGCGGAACATTCTGCGTCTCCGTCCCGGAGACCGACTGAGCCTCCCGCCCCCCTCTCCCTCCTCCTCCCTCCCCCCCCCCCACCCCACCCCACCCCCTCGGGCCTGCCCCCAGGCCCGGATAATTACCCGCGGAGGTTCTGAAGTGAGGACGAGCCGCCGGGCTCTCCGCTGAAGCCCAGCCCTCCCTGCCAGAGCCATGGGCCGCGACCGACGATTCTCCCGCCACTTTCGGTAAGGGCTCCGAGCTGCGGGGGCCGCGCTATTTATAGCCCGGCTTCCCTGCCGCGCGTTTCTGCTCCTCTGGCGCGCGGTCCGTCTGTCTGTCCGTTCGCTGTCGGCTGCGCCAGACTGTTTGTCCGTTTGCTGAAACCCGCTCAGGGAGTTTCGAGAGCGGCGGTTTGATTTAAACTCTGTTGTCTGTTGGGGGGAGTCGGGAGTAATAGAAGCGTTAGTGAGCTAGCTGTGGGTGGGCGTGCGTGTGGTGAACCTGTGTGCTCTGCTCTGCATTCTCGGCCCACGCGGAGAAAAGTAAACTTTCCGGTCTCGTCCCACGCAGGGGGTCTGGCTCCCTGTCGACCGGTTCCTCTTTTTAAAGTTGTGTTGTCAGCGTGGGACGGCAGGCTTGTCTAAACCCCTACCCCTCTGTGAGAACTGTGCTTGTGCCTCTCTGTGAGACCTACATGGAATGTGATTTAAAACAATGTCATGGGTAACGATTCAAGTTGCGCATTCCGGTTTTCTTTTCTTTGTGGTTGAATATTTTTTTGCACGTTTTACGGGTATTGTTCATGTCTCATCCTCCTGGAAGATTTTAAGCTTTTCTGTCTGTGCTAGATAATGATGGAATTATTCCTCTCCTTTCCATAGCCGATTCATATTTTTTTATTTGTTCTTTTATTTCATTTATTTTATTATTTTATTTACTTGTTTATTATTATTTTAATTTTTTTCTCTTTGTAAAGCACTTTGTAAAGCGCCCTGGGTTGTTCGGGTTGTAGCTTTTTGTATTTCTATTTGTGTTTGTGTGCTGAATATCACACATTTCCACATTGCAAGCAAAACCACAAACTCGGGCAAAATTGGGGGCTACACACCCCCCCAAACATCGAACTTAGCACCAAGTCACTGTCGCCGGGGTAACCCAGTTATCATGGTAATCCGATGCGTACAGCAAAGTTTCATTGACCTGGTTATATAATTAAAGAGAGGGTAGTTTTGTCAGGCTTGGCCTACTTCACTGCCCCGTTCCCGTGGTGATGTTGAGCGTGTGCGCGTTGTGTCGTGGCGG
Organism: Aldrovandia affinis; assembly: GCA_029706075.1. Classification (NCBI taxonomy): domain Eukaryota; kingdom Metazoa; phylum Chordata; class Actinopteri; order Notacanthiformes; family Halosauridae; genus Aldrovandia; species Aldrovandia affinis. The sequence goes on from JAINUG010000217.1 coordinate 1,030,663, forward strand.
CCACTTGTCCAACATCGGCCGCATCCGCCAAGAACTACAGATCTACGGGCTACCGGTCTACGGAAGAACTACAAGTTCACAGAAGAACTCCAGGTCTACGGAAGAACTACAAGTCTACGGAAGAACTACAGGTCCACATAAGAACTACAAGTCTGCAGAAGAACTACCTGTCCACGGCTTAACTCGGCGCTCGTCCGGCCTGCCTTGCGTGGCTCTGGGATGTTAAAGGGCACATCGGGAGTCCACAGGTGCAGAGGCAGGCGTGTATCTACCTGTGTGTGCTACAGGTGTGCATTGATGTTGTGTTGACATGCGGTCGCTGTATCGGTCACCGTAGCGATGTTGCGCACAGATATACACAGACTCGGCCGTTCATAATCACACCATCCTCTGCTCACCTGCTGTGCGTGTTTTTGCCGTGCCGAGGCTGTGAACCGTTTGGGCTCGACACGTCAGGTTTTGCTGCTGCGAGCTTCATCTCCGGGGGGTGTGGCTCTGTCAGGATCCACGGCTCGACTGTCATGCTGTCACTGATTTGTCCTTGATCCCCCCCCCCCCCCACCCATCCATGTGGTTAATTTTAGCTTCCTTGTTCTTGTTCTGACCTCGTTCTAATTGGGGGCGTCTTCAGAAACCAAATGAGTTTTAAACGCAGGGATTGCTGCAGTTTGCGTTTCCCCACATGAATTAACATTTGAAAAAATTATTGTAGTACTCCTTTTTTTGTTTTTTTTTTCCTATTGCTGAAATTTTTCTCTGGATCAGCGAGTTTCAGGGGGGCTGTGGGGGGGTGTTGGTACAGGGTATTTACCAGCTCAGCAGAAACTATTTTCAAATTTTCCAATAAGACAAAAAATATGTATCTGCATTCATTCCTCCAAAGCTCCCACTACTGCCAGTTCTCATTAGTGAGATTCACCTCCTATTGTATCAGCTCTCTCCTGTAGTACTGTGTGTGGCTTGTAGGGTGTAAAATAGTCACTGGCTCTCTCCTGTAGTACTGTGTGTGACCTGTAGGGTGTAAAACAGTCACTGGCTCTCCTGTAGTAATGTGTGTGACCTGTAGGGTGTAAAATAGTTACTCGCTCTCCTGTAGTACTGTGTGTGGCTTGTAGGGTGTAAAATAGTCACTGGCTCTCTCCTGTAGTACTGTGTGTGACCTGTAGGGTGTAAAAACAGTCACTGGCTCTCCTGTAGTAATGTGTGTGACCTGTAGGGTGTAAAATAGTTACTCGCTCTCCTGTAGTACTGTGTGTGGCCTGTAGGGTGTAAAATAGTCACTGGCACTCTCTACTGTAGTACTGTGTGTGGCCTGCAGGGTATAAAATAATCACTGGCTCTCCTGTAGTACTTTGTGTGGCCTGTAGGGTGTAAAATAGTCACTAGTTGTCTCCTGTAGTACTGTGTTTGGCCTGTAGGGTGAACGCACTTCAGCTGCAGTGGCCCTGGTGTGCGGGTGGCACAGAGCTGTGCTAGCATGAGAAGTACAATCGCAGATCTCTAACTGAGGAGAAAATAAGTGGTCTATAGCCGAGGCTGCTGTTAACAAAACAATAATGTCTTAACGATATTGGGTTTTTGACTTCAAACGTGCGTTTCATTCGCTCCAATGAGCTGGAAAAAAATCTATTTAATTTTCTCTGTGTCTGTGGGTGCACATGATCTTTTAACAACTTGAAAAGTGTTTGAAAAATATGATTGGGCATCAAGTTTTTTAGAAAATGAGTGTGAAAAATTCTTCCCTGCCTTAATTGCCATTGTTATCAGCCTCTTTTCCATGTTCAGTGTGAGCTTGCTTCCGTAGTGACAAAGGCCAAGCCATCGACTGTACCTCGGGTGCACAAAGCCACTCCTATATGCAGCGAGCTCATATCGGCTTCCCTCCCACCTCCCATGGAGAGACAGCCAATCGCCACCCCCGTACGGGACTCCTGGCCACTCCACCACAGTGGGCGATCTGCACTCCGGGCGAGCGCCTTTAGCGTTGCGCCACCCATGGGCTCAGCCCCGTCTTTATTAATAAACATTGAGGGAGGATCTTCTGTGAACGTTGCTGCTGAAGTTCTTTTGATCTGTGCACCTGCACTCCTGTTTTTAACCTCCAGAATTAGAGCACAGTCCACTGTTATTCTTTCTTTTTTTGGAAGATGCTGCTGGAGTTTGGAACCTCATTAGCTCATCTACTTTGCCCAGCTACAGTGATATATATACTGTATATTTGTTTTCTTTATATGAAGGATTAAAAAAAAAAAAAATTTTGTTTCTTTGCATTTTTCTTTCCCAATTTAGTAGCCAATTACACCCTCTATTTATTTATATTTACCCTCCCCACACAGGTCCGCCACTTGTCTCTACAAGGCAAGCTAATTCTCTGAGGGCAGTGAACTCCGCTTCCTTCGAGATGGAATTCACCCACACCAGAGAAGTCAAACGCTGTCTTAATTCTCGTCATTGTTCTCGGTGTGACACAGTATTGGGAGGAGTTGACCAATGAGCGTGCTGGTGATGCTCTCTTGATGCCCACAGGAGGTGTTAGCCACGCCTACCTGCATCACAGGATGGATCAGTGCGTGGGACCCGCCCACCTGTGATGTCGTAGCTGCAGTGACCCCACGCGAGGAGCACAGCTGAGTTCTAATTCAGTCTTGGCACATGGTTCCTTACACTGAAATGTACCTCTGTACCCATTCAATTTGTTTCGAGATTTTTTCTTTACAGCATCATACGTCATGTAAAACAAGATGTTGCATTAAAAATAACACTGCTTTAAACAGAATGGGATTGTCACATGCCATGTGGAAGAAGAAAAAAACATTCTTTAACATTTTTTCTGGTGACACTGTCACGTCGTTGTGATAAATGCTTTGGTTCTTTATTGGCCCCATTTAGCTTGGGGCAATGTCACATTTATTTTTGTTTGTTATGAATACGGGTCAGGCCAGCTAATCCACTTGATTTCGGTGAGAGGAAGGTCTGTCTGACCTGCTTCATTTGGTCCCTCGCAGATCTCTCATTTTCATTTGGTTTCAGATTTTTCCCCATTTTCTCAAAATTTAGTAGCCAATCGCACCCTCTCTTTTCATGTCAATCCCCCCTCATATTGTGAGTTTGCTGCCGTAGCCCTGAGACCGACAGTGACAAAGACGATGTACCGCCTCCCCCGAGCCGGCACCCGCCAGGCCGTGGACTGTAACGATATTCCAGAGGCACTCCTGTACGCAGCGATGTCATATCGGCTTCCCTCCACCCTCCCTGGGGCAGACAGCCAATTGCCGCCCCCTGGTGGCACTCCCACCCAGAGGCGATACTGGTGCAGCCAGTGGAATCGAACCCCAGTCGCAGTGGCCAGCGTTTAACGTTGTAACCACTAAACCACCCGGGAGGCCCCCTACTTTGAGTTGTGTTTTAAATCTATGTTTTTACTTTTTTTTTGGGGGGGCATTTAGCAGACGCTCTTATCCAGAGCGACTTACACAATTGACATTTCTTTACATACAATCCATTTATACAGTTGGATATTTTTACTGAAGCAATTCAGGTTAAGTACCTTGCTCAAGGGTACAACAGCAGTGCCCCCACCTGGGAATCGAACCGGCAACCTTTGAGTTACAAGCCCAGCTCCCTAACCATTACACTACACTATGTGGACAGAATCACACCATTCAGCGCGAAAGCTAGGCCTCAGGGGCTACAGTGCCCTGTCAGTCACCTGACTCATACGAACCAATCAAGTTACTGTGCCCTCCACAGCAAAACACTGATTGGCTGAAGTGAGGTTGAGTCACAGATGACATATGATTCCTGCACCCACTCCCTCCTCCATCACCGATATTGCTATTTTTTTCCAATTTTGTTTCAGATTTTTCCCTGTTTTTCTCCCCAGTTTGGAAGCCAAATATATATACCCTCTACCTTTTGATGAACCATCCCCCCACGAACTCACCGCCCGTCTCTACGGGGCAAGCTACTCTCCGAGGCTGGCGATGATCCGCCTCCTTTGAGACGGAACCCACCGACCCCCTTTCTGGAGACACCCTTACCTGCTTCACAGCGAGTTCGTGCCGACCCCCCTTCCCCCTCCCAGGGGCGGACAGTCAAACGCCACCCCCGATCAGGTTTCAAACCGCGTCCCTGATAGGCAGCTCACACTCATACAGGACCAGCTAAATACGGGTTATTTAAGGAATTATATCCGCCAGCCTGAATGGCTGATATTATTTAAGGAATTATATTTATTCCTGAATGGTGAATCAATCGTCATTATCCACCTCTCCATTTTGACATTTTAGGCATTTAGCAGACACTCTTATCCAGAGCGACTTACACAGTTTACATTTCTTTACATACAATCAATTTATACAGCTGGATATTTTACTGAAGCAATTCATTTTACTGAAGCAAGTACCTTTAGCTCAAGGGTACAACGGCAGTGTCCCCCACCTGGGAATTGAACCAGCAACCTCTGAGTTACAAGCCCAGCTCCCTAACCCTTACACTACTCTCCCTCGGCGTGTTTGAGGTGAACACAGTGAGAGTCCTGTGCTCGCTGTGCGTGTCCCGTGTTGGAGACGCCTTGCCTCGCTGCCCCAGAAAACACGCTCCCCGTATCCAGGGTAACAGGTGCTAATTCCGGACAGGCTCACCTTGAGCAGCCGGCGTGGGGGTTTAGGGACCGAACCGATGCAGCCACGCGACCCGGTTTGCGGTGAGCGGCTCTGACCCAGAATGCAGTGCAGGAAAGGGGGGTGGGGGGTGGTGGGTGGGGGGGGCAGGGCATGAAAAAAAGGGCAGGTTTGGTGACGTGTGACCAGAGGTGAGTGGGAGAGACGTACAGCACAGGGAGCAATGAGCATCAATTCACTCATACTCTGTTGCCTAGAGCGGCAGTATCGATTCACTCGGATTCATACTCTGTTGCCTTGAGCAGCAGTGAGTATCGATTCACTCAGATTCATACTCTGTTGACTCGAGGAGCAGGGAGTATTGATTCATTCGGATTCATACTCTGTGAGTAAAGATTCACTCGGATTCATACTCTGTGAGATTCATACAGATTTACTCTGTTGCCTCGTTTGAGCAAGTTCCAATGCTCCAGAAATGGCATTTTTTGACATCTTGGCCTCTGGTCATTTATAGACAACGGAGAGATACGACTTCCGCTGGGGATTGGTACCCGTTCGTTTCCATGGATACAGCGGCAACAGGAGCTCGTTATGGAGAGAGCGTGGGGCGCGTGTCGCTGGCCGTGCGGTCGTCTCAGAAACGGTTGTCGTAGTTACCGGTCTCAACAACGCCGCTCGTAGTTCTGCGTAACAGTCGCGATCAACTTTGCATCCGGCGGAAGTCGCTGTGTCTAAACACAGCCGAAACGGGAAATATATTTTCTTACGTCAGTAGCTACAAGGTGTAAAAGTTTGTTTTTAAAAGAAAAATGTTTCAGATTGTTAATCGATAGTGTCCCCGAAGTCATGTAATCACTGTTTCAAACACTCTTTAAAAAAACGCGATTGGCAACGTTTTAAAGTTAAAAAAACCCCTAAAAAAACACGTAATATTTCGCACTGTGTTGACATCAGAAGCTGGTGACTCGGTATGACGGAGACTGCTCTGAGTTTAAGGAGGTTTTTTCATTTTAGTATTCGTTGCTGTGCTTTACGTTATGTTTAGTTGATTAAGCAGAGTTAACATAATGGCCCATAATGCAGGGTCTTATATAAGGATAATGTGATTGCGATTTTAATTGCTTTTTAAATGCAATACCGTTCCGTTAGCTGGCATGGCGGTAGAGCTGGTTTGAGTTGAGGGATGCGGAGGAAGGGGGAGACGGAGAGCGAGAGGGTGGAGGCACTTTTTGAAGTTTGAAAATAAAATGGAAAATGGAGATTGAGGGTGTGAGGGAGTGAAGGAGATGGAGAGAGAAGAAGGGAGGGAGGAAGAGAGAGCAGCTGAATGTGCAGATGGGAGTGTAACTCCACACTCTCTCCCCCCTCTTTCTCTCTCTCCCTCCCCCCTCTCCTCTTTCTCTCTCTGCCTGTCTCCCTCCCTCCCTCTCTCTCTCTCTCCCTCCCCAATCTCTCTCTCTCTCTCCCTCCCTCCCTCTTTTCTCTCTCTGCCTTATTCCCTCTCCCTCTCTCTTCTCTCCCTCCCCCTCTCCTCTCTCTCTCTTTCTCCTCTCTCCCTCCCCCCACTCTCTCTCTCCCTCCCTCCCTCCCTCTCTGCCTCTCTCCTCCCTACCTCTCTCTCGCTCTCTCTCCCTACTTCTCTCTCTCTGCCTCTCTCTCTCAATTCAATTCAATTCAATTCAATTCAATTCAATATGCTTTATTGGCATGACAAAAAGTATGATTGCATTGCCAAAGCTTGAAAACGAACAGACATCAACATGCAAACAACAAAAGTGGTAACAATAGTAATAAGAGCAGACAAAGTAAATAAATAGTGAATATCTCTCCCTCACTCCCCCTCTCTCTCGCTCTCTCTCCCTCTCCCTCCCCCTCTCTTTCTCTCTCCCTCCCTCTGTCTCAATGGGAGGCTCATTGTTTGTTGAGGTTCTCTTCGATGCGCTGGTCTCCGTCTCTCACTCACTCTCTCTCTCTCTCTCTCTCTCTCCCTCTCTCTCTCTCTCTCACTCTCTCTCTCTCTCACTCACTCACTCTCTCACTCTCTCTCTCTCTACCGTGGGGACTGAGTGGACCGAGCTCTCTGGCTCCACACGCTGGACTGCTGTGGAAGTGCGTCTGCCCGCCAGCCCTTAGGGAAGGTTCAGGTCGTCGTTGGGCTTCTCGGCGGATAACACGGGCACGCTTGCGTTCGCTCCTGAGGCGCTGTCGCCCGTTCCGGCTCAGCTCTGTCACAGTTTGCTGCTCTGTTTGTCTTGTTCCTCTCCTCTTTCTAAAGTGCAGCTGTCTCGGACCGACTCTTTTAAACTCACCCTCGCGTAACACAGTCTCTCATCCTCTCTCTGGGGGGAATCAGCCGGGTGACTCTGACAGCATTGGAGGAGAGGGGGAGTCTGGTTGCCTGTACCCACTGCCTGTGTCTCTGTCGCCCCCTTCTGGTTGTGTGTGTCTGTCGCCCCCTGCTGGTTGTGTGTGTCTCTGTCCCCCCTGTTTGGTTGTGTGTCTGGTTGTGTGTGTATCCCCTGCTGGTTGTGTCTCTCTATCGCCCCCTGCTGGTTGTGTGTGTCTCTGTCGCCCCCTGCTGGTTGTGTGTCTCTGTCGCCCCCCTGTCTGTGTGTCTCTGTCGCCCCCTGCTGTGTGTCTCTGTCGCCCCCTGCTGGTTGTGTGTGTCTCTGTCGCCCCCTGCTGTCCGTGTGTCTCTGTCGCCCCCTGCTGGTTGTGATGTTGGCCAGGATCTTCATCCCGCGGAAGCACCGCCAGCGGTTTGACGAGGTGGTGTCCCAGAGCCTGGTGGGGCGTATCCGCCGGGGGAAGAGTCTGAGCGACGCCGGGCACAACCGGCTCCGGCGCAGCCGCAGCGAGGACCACCCCGAGCGGCTGCTGGTGTCGACCCGCGCCAGCTCCGTCCCGCGGGCCTCCGGGGAGGACGGCTCCAACGCCCCGTCCCGCGGCCTGAGGAAGACCACCTCCCTCATCGCCCCGCACGCCTCCAACCAGAGCGCCAGCTGCAGGTCAGAGACCCCCAAACATAACCAACACCCCCTCCCACCAACCTGCCCCCCAAAACCAACCCCTCTAACATTTTTTACATTTTAAGCATTTGGCAGACGCTCTTATCCAGAGTGCCTTACAAGATGTGCATTAATATATGGTAGGAACAATCATAGTTCGCGCAAGAGATCAGTGCAGTAATACAGCGATAGACATCGTTGCAGGCAGCTGCGTACCATACCTGTAACACGGAAGGAAAAGGTTAGTAATTATTATTATTATTTATTTTTTTAAATGAGGAGTAAGCAGGGATACATACACAAGAAGTATTGAGCAAGTAGGCAGTGGTGATGACAATTGGCTAGTTATACATAATTCAGTGGTAGTGGAGTTCACTCGCCCACTCATTCACTCACACTCTCTCTCTCTCGCTCACTCTCTCATTCTCTTACTTATTGACAAACTCACTCTTCCTGTTACTTTCTCACTCACTCACTCACCTACTCACTCACTCACCCACTCACCTACCACTCACCCACTCACCTACTCACTCACTCACCCACTCACCTACCACTCACCCACTCACCTACTCACTCACTCACCCACTCACCTACTACTCACTCACTCACCCACTCTCCACTGACTCACTCACTCACCCACTCGCTCACTGACTCACTCACTCACCTACTACTCACCCACTCACCCACTCTCCACTGACTCACTCACTCACCCACTCGCTCACTGACTCACTTATTCACTGACTCACTGACTCACTCACTTTTTTACCCATTCACACACTCAGTAGAGCTCCTGTACAATGTAACATCAGTAGTGGCGTTTTGTACCTGTAGGGGTCGAGTTCTTCTGCAGAGTACCATTTCAGCAGATCTGATTATTCCACCTCCTGTAAACCGCACAGGGCCACGCGAGGACACACATTTCTCCCGGTCCGATCTTACGTAACTTCTCCTGGAGTTTGTGTTGCCCTGGGGAGTTGCCGTGGAAACCTTGTAGATGCTAGGGGGAGGAGGAGGATCAGGATGTGTGTGTGTGAGTCAGTCTATGTGTGTGTTTGAGTGTGTGTGTGTCTGTGTCTGTGTGAATGTGTGTGTGTGTGTGTGTGTGAATGTGTGTGTCTGTGTGAGTGTGTTGAATGTGTGTGTGTGAGTGTGTGTTTGTGTGAGTGAGTGTGCATGTGTAAGTATGTGTGTATGTATGTGTGTGTGTGAGTGTGTGCCTCTGTGTGTGAGTGTAAGTGTACGCTACAATGCAGGAATGCATTTTAAATACGTGCGCATCACTATGCAAACATGAGGCTTTGGTTAAAATGTCGTTATTATACAGAAGTGGCTGTATTTGGACCCGAGGAAATGGAAGTTTGTACAGAGACCGTGGGTCGCGGTTTGTGCCCGTGGGTGCTGGGATCGAGCCCAATCGGACCTTAACGCTCTGCTCTCTCTCCCCTGGCAGGACGGTGCGCGTGTACAAGGGGAACAAGAGTTTCGGGTTCACCCTGCGCGGCCACGCCCCTGTCTGGATCGACTCGGTGATACCAGGTACGGGACGGGTCGGGTCGGGTCGGGTCGGGCGGCGTTGCCAAAAACGTCAAACATCCACACCATGCCTCCCGGGTGGTCTAGTGCAGTGTTTCCCAACCCATTCCTACAGGGCACACTGCCCTGCATGTTTTCATTCCAACCACCACTTAGTCATGCTCAAGTGATTGCAGATGATAGGTTGGGAGCGGAGGTTGGAATGAACATTTTCCAGGTCAGTGTGCTCTGTAGGAATGGATTGAGAAACACTGGTGTAGCGGTTACAACGTTCGACGCTGCCCACTGCAACCGGGGTTTGATTTCTGTGGAAATAGTTTATCTGTTCTGAGCCACACCTGGAGAGCAGGCATTTGACGCACTGTTCTAAGAGTGAGTGAGTGTGTGAAAGTGAGTGAGTGAGTGTGAATGTGAGTGAGTGAGTGAGTGAGTGTGTGAATGAGTGAGTGAGTGTGAATGTGAGTGAGTGAGTGTGTGAGTGTGTGAATGTGAGTGAGTGGGTGAATGAGTGAGTGTGTGAGTGTGTGAGTGTGTGAGTGTGTGTGTGTGTGTGTGTGTGTGTGTGTGTGAGTGAGTGAGTGAGTGTGTGTTGAAGCAGTATAGTGCAGTGTGTTGTTTAAGGGGGGGTTCTAGTATAGGGGCACTGTACAGTACTGCAGGGTTGTGTGTGTGTGTGTGTGTGTGTGTGTGTGTGTCTGTGACAGTGTTCATCCACATTAGGGGTGAGTCAGAGAGCAGCAGGTGGAGGGGCTCAATGTTCTGTGGCTAAAAACCAAGCAGTCAGACACCAGACACACATCCTACAGAGAGAGAGGGAGGGAGGGAGGGAGGTGCATGGCTATGGCTGTGACTCATGTCTGTTGGTGAACTTACAGTGTAACATACAGTCTTCTGGTTAGTGTTTTTTCTTACCTCTTTTATCCATCCTCTCTCTCTCTCTCTCCCCTCCCTTCCTCTCTGTCCCTTTCTCTCCTTCTTTTCTCTCTCTGTCACTCCCCTCTCTCTCTCTCTCTCCCCTCTCTCTCCCCTTCTCTTCTCTATCTCCCTCTTTCCCCCTCTCTCTCTCCTCCTCCTCCCTCTCTCTCCTCTCTCTCTCTCCCCCTCCCCCTCTCTCTCTCCCTCTCTCTCTCCCCTTCTCTTCTCTCTCTCCCTCTTTCCCTCTCTTTCTCCTCCTCCCCCTCTCCTCTCTCTCTCTCCCCCTCCCCTCTCTCTCTCCTTCTTCCTCTCTGTCTCTCTCTCTCTCCCCCTCTCTGATGCTGCAGGAAGCCCTGCAGACAAGTCAGGCCTGAAACCGGGAGACCGCATCCTGTTTCTCAATGGACTGGATATGCGGTATGGACCTGTCCCAGTCAATGCGAGTGCGTTAGACCGCTACGCTATCCGAGGCCCCACAGACCTGTGTCTTACCTTTCAGACCTGCTGGTAAAGATTCAGGGCCTCCCGGGTGGTGTAGCGGTAGAACATCCGACGCTGCCCACTGCGACCAGGGTTCAATTCCACCAGGTCGCGCCAGTTTTGGCTCTGGCCTAGAGTGCCACTAGGGGGTGGCAATTGGCTGTCCGCCCCAAGGAGGGGGGGGCATTATGAGCTCACTGCGTATAGGAGTGGTGCTGTGTGTTACAGTGTCTGTTGGTTGCCGGCTCGGAGGAGGTGGTACATCGCCTTTGTTACTGCCGGTTTCAGGACTACGGCAGCAAACTCTCAAATACGAGGGAGGGGATAATTTACATGAAAGAGAGGGTATAATTGGTTACTAAAATGGAAGAAAAATGGGGAAAAAAGCAGAAAGAGAAAACGGAAAGAAAAAAGATTCAGGCTCCATGAAAGACGGGAATGCTGTGTGTGTGTGTGTGTGGTTCTGAGCTGGTTTAGTGGGAGCGCTGTGTGTGTGTGGTGTGTGTGTGTGTGTGTGTGTGTGGTTCTGAGCTGGTTTAGTGGGAACGCAGTGTGTGTGTGTGTGGTTCTGAGCTGGTGTAACGGGAATGTGGCGAGGTTCCCGGGGGCGGGAGTTTGGAAGTGGCCAGACGGGAGGTTGTTTTCAGTGAGACACCGCCGGTGAATCACACGGCACACATTCCCACTCTGTCACCAGCCGTTACCTTCCTTCACCGCGGCGAGAGACCGCCACCGCATCCCGCCACTCTTACGTAAGCTTTCCTCCCCCCGCCGCCAGGTCGACTCAAACATCACCTCATCATCGTCAGTGTCTCCAGAAACAACCAGAAAATATGAGAAATTATGGTTGTATGTTGAGTAGGTTGTTTTTTTTTTCTTCCACACAATGCTTAATAGAAATGGGAGGTGAGATCATGTCAATAGTAGTTGATGAGTTAATGTTACTGTTCAGCGGTTGTTGGTGAATGAGGTTTAGGGTTGTGGTCCTGGTTTGGGGTTGAATTGAAATAGGGGGTCAGGGTTTGGGGGCTCAGGGTTTCGGGTAGGGGTTGTCTGTCAGTCTGTCAACCTGTCTGTCTGTGTATCTGTCTGGCTCGCTCTGTGTATCTATCTGTGTCTATCTGTCTATCTTTCTGTATTTGTCTGTCTGTCTGTGTGGCTCTCTTACTGTCTATCTGTCTGCTTCTATTTATCGGTCTGTTTTCTATTTGTCTGTCTGTCTATATGTGTGTCTGTTTCTACCAATTTATCCATCTGTCTTTCTATGTGGCTGTCTTTCTGTCTGTTCCCCCTGTGTGTCTCTCTGTGTGTCTCGGTGCTCCTATGAGAAGGTGGTGTTCTGTGTGTGTGTGAGAAGGTGGTGTTATGTGTGTGTGTGAGAAGGTGGTGTTATGTGTGTGTGTGAGAAGGTGGTGTTCTCTGAGTGTGTGAGAAGGTGGTGTTCTCTGTGTCTCTGTGCAGGCTCTGCTCTCATGAGAAGGTGGTGTTATGTGTGTATAGGAAGGTGGTGTTCTCTGTGTGTGTGAGAAGGTGGTGTTCTGTGTGTGTGTGTGTGTGTGTGTGTGTATAGGAAGGTGGTGTTCTCTGTGTGTATAGGAAGGTGGTGTTCTCTGTGTCTCTTGCAGGCTCTGCTCCCATGAGAAGGTGATGTTATCTGTGTGTGTGAGAAGGTGGTGTTCTCTGTGTCTCTTGCAGGCTCTGCTCCCATGAGAAGGTGGTGTCGATGCTGCAGGGCAGCGGGGCGATGCCCACCCTGCTGGTGGAGGACGGCTCTGCGGGGTTCGCCCGCGTGGAGGCGGAGCCTACGGAGAGGCGGGGCTCCCCGGCGCTGAGCTCGCTGCAGTGGGTCACGGAGATCCTGCCGCCCAGCGTCCGCGTGCACGGCCTCACCTTCGCCCAGCACCTCGACCACCTGCTGACCCACGGGGAGCACTACGCCATCTGCAAGGCCCTGCAGGTCTTCTTCCAGCACCGCTAACCAATCAGGAGCCCACGATCCTGCCCTGTACTCACACGCTAACCAATCAGGAGCTCACGATCGTGACCTGTACACACACGCTAACCAATCAGGAGCTCACGATCCTGCCCTGTACTAACAAGCTAACCAATCAGGAGCGCACAATTGTGACCTGTACCTATTTTTGTGAAAAATTAGTCATTAACACAATTTCCGCATTATTTTTATTTTTTTATTTTATTTTATTTGTTTAAGATTTTATCCCATTTTCTCCCAATTTAGTAGCCAATTACACCTGCTAATTTTATGTCAATCCCCCCCTAGTAATGTGAGTTTGCTGCCGTAGTCCTGCGACTGGTAGTGACGAAGGCGAAGCATCGTCTCCTCCGAGACGGCACTTGCCAGGCCGCCGACCGTAACCCGGTACTACAGGGCCACTCTTATGCGCAGCAAACGTTCTGTCGGCTTCCCTCCCTCCCCCCTGGGGCGGACAACCAATCGCCGCCCCTAGTGGCGCTCCCAGCCAGAGCCGACTGGCAAGACGGGGAATCGTGTTATGAATATTCATAAAGGGGCGTGGTCACTCACAGCACCAATGGCAATAGAAGTTCTGCTCTGACACGCCTCTACATGAATATTCATAACCTGCGATGCCGCACTGGGAAGTTGTGTCGTCAGGAAGCACAGGACAGAGAGGAAACAGGAAGCAGGAAGCTGAGTGTTTGCTTCCTGCAGAGAGCCTGTGTTTCGGGGTTGTTAAGCCCACGCTCTCTCTCTCGATTGGTGGGAGAGGTCACGCCCTGTTCTGTGATTGGACAGGAACGTGGACACGCTGATCGTGGACGTGTTCCCCCTGCTGGACACGCCAGCGAAGCAGGTGATCTGGCAGCTCATTTACCAGCTGCTGACCTACGAGGAGCAGGAGCACTGCCAGAACAAGATCTCACGCTTCCTGGGATACAGGGCCGCTGGTGCGTACGCTGTGTGTGTGTGTGTGTGTGTGTGTGTGTGTGTGTGTGTGTGTGTGTGTGTGTGTGTGTGTGTGTGTGTGTGAGAGAGTGTGTGTGTGTGTGTGTGTGTGAGTGTGTGAGTGTGTGTGTGTGAGAGAGAGTGTGTGTGTGTGTGTGTGTGTGTGTGTGTGTGTGAGTGTGAGTGTGTGAGTGCGGATATGTTTATATATTACTGTATACATACTCTCTGTGTGTGTGAGAGTGTGTGTGTGTGTGTGTGAGTATATATAGTGTATATGATACATACTCTGTGTGTGTATGTGTGTGTGTGTGTGAGTGTGTGTGTGTGTGTGTGAGTATATATACTGTATATGATACATACTCTGTGTGTGTATGTGTGTGAGAGAGTGTGTGTGTGTGTGTGTGTGTGTGTGTGTGTGTGTGTGTGTGAGTATATATACTGTATATGATACATACTCTGTGTGCATCAGCAGCTGCAGAAGCGGAGCCCGAGCCCCCCGAGCCTCATCGCCGTAGCAGCAGCATGCGTGTTACCGGGACGACCTACAGGAGCAGCGTGAGGGGGCGGAGCTCCGACGACTGCATCATCGGCACTCACCTGGGCATGGGTATGCCCTCCCACCACCTGTCCCATTAACAACACACACACGCACTCAATCCCCTGCCCATTAACTACACACACACACACACACACACACACACACACACACACACACACACACACACACACTCAACCACCTGTCATATTAACTACACACACACACACTTAATCCCCTGTCATATTAACTACACACACACACACACACACACACACACACTCACACTCACACAGAGTATGTATCATATGCAGTA
>JAINUG010000217.1:1050000-1052500 GCA_029706075.1 Aldrovandia affinis
GAGCAAATGCACCAAGCTGAGCAAATGCACAAAGCTGAACAAATTCGCAAAGCTGAACAAATGCAAGAAGCTCAACAAACTCAACGGACTCCACAGGCTCACCAGCAGCGCCACCCATCTCCCCAGCCTTCTCAGCAAACCCACCCGCTCCAGCAAATGCAAAAGGCTCAACAAATGCACCAAGCTGAACAAATGCGCCAAGCTGAACAAATGCGCCAAGCTGAACAAATGCAACAAGCTGAACAAATGCAAAAGGCTCAACATACGCACCAAACTCAGCAAGCTCAGCACATGCAGCAAGCTCAACAAATACACCAAGCTCTCCAAGCTCAAATGCTCCAACGTCAGCCATCCCCCGAGCCTTCTCAGCAAACCCACCCGCTCCAGCAAATGCAAAAGGCTCAACAAATGCACCAAGCTGAACAAATGCACAAAGCTCAGCAAATGCACCAAGCTGAACAAATGCACAAAGCTCAACAAATACACCAAGCTCTCCAAGCTCAAATGCACCAACGTCACCCATCCCCCCGAGCCCCCTCCAAAAACACATCAGACTCCACAGGCTCACCAGCGACATTCATCTCCCCAACCTTCTCAGCAAAGCCACCCACTCCAGCAAATGCAAAAGGCTCAACAAATGCACCAAGCTGAACAAATGCGCCAAGCTGAACAAATTCGCCAAGCTGAACAAATGCGTCAAGCTGAACAAATGCACCAAGCTGAACAAATGCGCCAAGCTGAACAAATGCAAAAAGCTCAACAAATTCACCAAGCTCTCCAAGCTCAACAAATGCACCAAGCCGAACAGGTTCACCAGGGCGTTCAGACTCAACAAAGTCAACCGACTCACCAGCAGCGCCACCCGTCTCCCCAACTCGCCCAGAAATCCCAGCCACTCCAGCAAATGCACCAAGCTCAACAAGCTCAACAAGTTCAACAAATGCACCAAGCTCAACAAGCTCACCAGACTCCGAGTCGCAAAACCGAAACGGAATCGCAGTCCTCGTCGGGCCAGCCCCCGCCCCCTCCACCTCTCCCGCCCCCTGTGTCCCGCCCCCACTGCCCCACCCCGCCTACCTCCGCTCAGACAGCCACATGAACGTCAAGCGACTGCGATGGGAGCAGGTGGAGAACTCAGAGGGCACCATCTGGGGACAGGTGAGTCCACTGAACCACGCCTGTATCACAACAGGTAGAATAGAAAAGAATAGCCTTTATTAATCCTGGGGGAAATTAATAAAGGTATCTAAAACAGGTGAGGGTACAGTCTACTGAACCACGCCTGAAAGCGTTGCATTGACAGGTAGTTACCAGTAGAGGGCGTGTGTTCTGTTTACAGGCCGTAGCTACCGTGTCCATTTTAGGGAGTTCTCTGCTACCTGAGCGGGCCCTACTCTCCTAAGGTAGAAAAGGGCATGGCAGGGTGGTGTGGTGTGGGAGAGCAACTGTTTGCGCCTGGCCCTGTAACATAGGAGAATGTCCTAAAGGGGCCACCGTACAGCCGGCTCACACACTCACACTAAACATGGCCGCTCTTTGTGCCCGCAGCTCGGCTCGGAAGACTCTGATTATGACAAGCTGAGCGACATGGTGAAGTACCTGGACCTGGAGCTGCACTTCGGAACACAGAAGAGTACCAGTGAGTACTGTGTGTGTGTGTGTGTGTGTGTGTGTGTGTGTGTGTGTGTACTGTATGTGTGTGTCTGGGTCTGGGTCTCTGTGTCTGTGCCTGTGTCTGTGTGTGTAAGTATGTGCGTGTGTGTGTACATAAACGTGTATAGGTGTGTGTGTGTGTGAGAGAGAGAGTAAGTGTGTGTGTGTGTGTGAGAGAGTAAGTGTGTGTATATGTGCATAACCGTGTACATCTGTGTGTGTGTCTACGTGTGTGTGTGTGCGCATAAACGTGTACATCTGTGTGTGTGTGTGTGTGTGTGTGTGTGTGTGTGTGTGTGTGTGTGTGTGTGTGAGAGAGAGAGAGATATAGTTGTGTGTGTGCGTTTGTGTGCATGGGTGTGGGTGTGTGTCTCCACAGTAACCATCACCAAGAGTGAGAGGGCCCCCTGTTGTCCAGCGGGTGTAAATTCAGCTTGGACCATATCTTCAGTCTGGCACGGCTTAAAATAGCGTTTGATGAATGTGCCGTTGGACAGCCAGTAACCACAGTGTAGCTGGGAGCGTCGCTCCGACCTACTTCACTGCTTCTGCACTTTCCCGTCGCATGCGTGCGCCCACAGCAGAACAGAAACAGAAGCTTGTATTTAATTCAATTTGAACTAATTTGCATTGAATTGAATTAAACTGACGTTAATAATGATGAGTATGGCGGTTCTCAAACCGCTCAATTTGTCTTTGAACCATGCACATGCCACATTTAGTGTTTAGTGTGTGTATGTGTATAGTGTGTGTGTGGGTGGGTGTGTGTGTATAGTGTGTGTGTGTATAGAATGTATAGTGTGAGTGTGTGTATAGTGTGTGCGTACGTGCGTGTGTGTATAGTGAG